>NW_017547211.1:2585053-2621709 GCF_001854935.1 Bemisia tabaci | reverse complement strand
ACGTCCCGGGCGGGCACGATCGTGCTCGGCTTCCGTCCTGTCGCCCGATTTTGCGCCGGGATAATTTCGTAATGCGGTAGTTTTTCGGGCGCGGACGGAGGCTCTCGGCTGCTTTTTATGACGTCGCTTTTGGAGCTTAGCGACGCGGCTTTATGTTTTTCGGCCTGGCCGGAGTTTGCTGGAATCCCGCGGGTAATAAACGGCGGATATTACTCTTGGCACAAGAGAAAAGGGTGGGATGTTTTCTAAATTCGAAAAATTTCAAAAATTTGAAATAGCGACAAAAATGAAAAAAAAAGATTAAAATAATTCCGGACTTTCAAACGGAATTTCCGCACTATTTCAGTACTTCCGGAACCCCCTTAAGAATCAGTACTCTTTCCGGACTTGTAGACACCCTGCTCCCACTTTGGGGCTCTAAGAGCTCCATATTTCGATGTGTCTGTGCTCTCCCCATATTAGGTACTCTATTTTATGAGGAGGAGGCTGATGATGCTCTCAAGTGAAAACTGAAGTTGCCAACTGGAAAATGAGGTAAATTTTGTTTGAGACGTGTAGGTGACGAGAGAGCATCCGAGTTCACAGGACTCGACACGGATCCCATTGAATATTCTTGCGTGCAAGCTTAGCACCATCTCAGTGTTTTGACTTGCAAGTTGCGTCCTTCACACGTAACCTCGCTCCGCTCGCAAGTTGCACCACTGATCCAATTTCTCTCGGTTTCCGTTGTCTAGACCTCCTAGAGTCGCTTCTGCATTATCTCAATGTAATCGGGTTATTTCCCTACGTCACATCCTCATGAGCGACGAGTTCGTTCCTGCGTGCGGTTTGTTTTGGATCGAGAGGGAGCGCTCATGCTGCACACACATGTGCCACTTACAAATCTCGACTGTGATGCCTTCATCATCATCCTATCTACGTATCTATGATCGAACCACGAAACCATGCACTTAGGTTAGCGATGTTGAAGTTTTCCCGTCATTCATATTTTGCTTCTCGAGGGACGACTCATTGCAGAAATCACGAGTCAGAAATTGCCTTCACGTTCCCACATTGTCTATTTCACTATGGATTTTCCAGATATTGCAAAAATGAGCGAATTTTTGGAAAAACTAAGTCGAATTCGTGTTTAACCGAAGGAGAGTCGCAAAAACTGTAATGATGAATCACTCTGGATAATTCGAATCGATAAGTTGGCTACCGTTTGGACCCTGGAAGCTCCATGACCTAACCTCAAAATCGGATTTCCTTCATTTTAACCTATGTCTAATGATCGATTCTTGTCGGAGCACTCGGTCCCCCGGGAATCGATACATTTCCATAGGTATAAATGGAGAAAAAACAATGTTGCCAATTTGCTGGATCCGCCGATAATATTTGATCCGTCTCGAGAGTCCGCGTGTCTATGACGAGTGAGCTAGCGGATCCGGCGAACCCTGGACCGGAGCGCTTGGCATGGCGTCGGCGTCGGGTCGGGCCGGGCGTCGCGGCGCGGAAAGCGAAAGTTGGCCGTTACGTAGTTTTCGCGGATGGAGCAACCGAGCGCGGCTGCCGAGCGCCGATTTCATAAGTCCCGAGTCACGAACTTCATCCGAACAATGGCCCACCACTCCAACTTCTCCTACTCGCGCCCCGAGTCCCCGCGCTGCAGTTGCATTCGGCCCCGCCGCCGCCGCTGCGTTGTCCCTTCTCCGCCTCGGTGCCCCCGTTCCGCGTCCGTCAAAAGTTTCGGGGCTCGGAACTCATTCGCTCCAATTTCTGCCACTCCATGGTCGTCGAAAGTTCCGGGGTTCTTGTTGGATTTTTTCAAAGGTTTCGAGAAAGTTCCGGAAAATGCAAGAGATCCGGAGCACGTAGGGAATTTCAAAAGTTCCGATTTCCGAAAAGTACTGATTTTTTAAGGGCGGTCCTGAAGTACTGAAAAAGTGCGGAAATTCTGCAAGGAGGGTCCGGAACTTTTGTCGCAATTCGGGCGAGAGATTCAAATTTCTGAAATTTTTCGAATTTCGTCAATTGAAGGTACTGAAAAAGTACTGAATTTTTCTGTTGAAGAAGTGCTGAATTTCTTGGGAATGTACTGAAAAAATACCGTAGAAGTACTGATTTTTGGCCAGCCTCTTTTAGTAGACACCCTGGTGGGTTCACCACGGTGATTTCCGCGTCGCAGCTCGCGGGGCTTTTAATACTTTTTTTCGTCCAATTGGCCTCGTCGCTTCGCCGTTCATGTCATTCTCGTTTTTTGTGTCGCCAACGCCGTTATCAGTAATTGCTCCGGGTTTCGCGTTCTCTTTATCTCGTGCCATTCCCTCCCCCCACCCCTCCTTCCCCGCCTGGCGTGCTGCCCCTCTCGTCACAATCGCAAGAAAGTGCGCCGGAACAAATAAATAATCGCCGCCGAAGTTTCATTCCGTCGGAGCTTTTGAACGAAAGTTGTGTCCCTTCGTCCTCGACCGATCGCGCACCCTTCGTACGTGTCCGGCATTCGGGAAACAGTGGCGCGGCGTGCTTTGCGATGAATCGATTGATCTGCTATTCAAACCCATGAGAAAGGATCGATCATCATGGCGTTCGCAACGACGCGATAATAATCGATTCTTTACTATAGCTTTGAATGGGAAAATATCGATCGTCGATTAGCACGCTACGGCACTGTCGGGAAGATCGAAGGATCAAGTCTGTGTTCACACGTCTTCATTTAAACTATTTGAGAGCGGGAAAATCGAGTTGGATGACGGTCGGGTTTTTGGAAATGACGACCCAATTTGTTCCAGTGCTGCATTTTTGCTCTCGCTGCGAGCTGAACTTATTTTGAATACGTTCCTCCATAAGGAACCACTATTTCTGTGTCATTCATGAGAGTTTTTATCTGCATAGATAAACTTAACCAATAGCATATACATTAAGTTTATTATGAATATAGCCAGACTCACTATCCAGAATAATGACTCAATTTTGCACAATGCAAACCATGCAGTACGTGATATGTACTCTCCGTCGAACAGGGGGTAGATCTAGTCGAATCGAATTAAATTTCATGTCCAAGTTGCCCATTAACATTCAAATCCAAGTTGCATTTCCGACAATTTCAGCTTTTTTTTTTCAACCGCCTTTCACGAATCTGTGTCAAACTTTATCAAAATTTCGTCATCGGTCGATGCAAAAATCGCGGAAGAACTAGTGTTTGATTCTATCTGAAAATGGATAACTCAAGCAAATTTCAATGTCGGTTAGATCCAGTGAAATTAAAGTAGGTCATGGAGTAAGTTTGACGAGATAAAAAAAAACGATCAACTATCATCAATATTTGGAATTTTTTTTTATTATCAGTCTTAGAAATGTGATTACATTTCACTGCAGTTCTGCGATGAAAGCGGCCGCGGAGTAAGCGAAGTGCATCCGCTGAAGGTCACTCGGTAGGTGTAGTGGGGGAGGGGGGGGGGGGCACCNACCGCCGGGCCGTCGTTCTCCGGCTAACCACCCCGTCCGGAGCGCGGCTACAAAGTGCACCGAAAGCGACGAGACTGGAAAAACACGACGGGAAGAACCGCCCAACTCGCAGCGGAACCCTCGGGGGAGCCGTGCGGTTTCCGCCCGGGACGACCGCTGCGTTGCAGACCACGCTCCAGCTCCTCCCGTCGCACACTGGTTCGAGTCAATTCGAGAAATTGGACATAAAATGTTTGGCTCTAACTGCAAATTGTTATGTTTATTTCGTCACATTTTTAATTTCAAGGGGTGCCCTCAGAAGAAAATTTCACGAGGAAACCATTGGAACCACTTTTAGAACCTCACAATTTTGTAGAATTGGAGTTATGAGCATTTCCAGTTTCCAAATTTTGTCTGACCTCTTCTGATCAGGGTGTCTCCAAGTCCGGAATTTCTGGAAAGTGCGGAAATAGTACTGATTTTTTAAGGGCGGTCCGGAAGTACTGAAAAAGTGCGGAAATTCCGCAAAAAGGTCCGAAATTATTTTAAATTTTTTGTCGCGATTTTAAATTTTTGAAAATTTTCTAATCTCGTCAAATGAAGGTACTGAAAAAGTACGGAATTTTTCTGTTGGGGAAGGTACTGGATTTCTCGAGAATGTACAGAAAAAGTATCCTGAAAGTACTTATTTTTGACCATCCTGTTTTAGTAGACACCCTGTCTGATCCAGTGTGTGCCGAGCAGAAACCCGTCGGCGACGACGAGGGCGGGACGGGGTCNGGGGGGGGGGGGGGGGGGGGAGGAAACGGCGATTATCCGTCGCGACCGAGGACACACACGGATAGACAGAGAGCCCCGAGGAATCCGGCGGGGGACGGGGGGCGCGCGGGGGACCCGGTCTGCCCTCGGCCGAGACCCAGACCCAGACCCTGGCGGTGCCCTCGCCCCGGCCCCCGGCCCGGCTGGGAAACCTCGCGAAAAGGTGGCCGCCTGTCCCCCCGCGCGCGTCGGGATCGCGAGAGCATGTCCGCCGACGACTCGTTCGCCTAGTCCAAGAAGCGTTGCCGATTCAAATGAGCTTTATCTTTGTGATAGCGTGAGGGGACGATTTCCGAGGGCTGGAACGTCCCTCCTTACTAGATCCCTTTTTGAGGCAATTGGATTACATTTTGCAACGAGGAGCCACTATTTCTGGCCCATTTTAGAAACAGCTTACATGCCATTGGTTTCCCTATGCAGATGTGTGCTTCTATGTGAGAGCCAGTGATAAAGGTTCCTTACTACATAATTTGATCCAATTAAATGTTCCGTTTTGCCAGTGGAATCATGATTTTTATAACGAGAGTGCTAATTGTATTGGGGAGTCTTGAGAGGAGAGAGGGCCCTTTGTAGATTTTTACGGATTTTCCCCGGACACAGTAGAAAATTTGGGACAAACCATACGTTTCATGTCGCAAGTGAAACAAAAATTCGAGCATTTTCATGCATTTATTTAAAAATGAGTGCTATCGCAATCATAATTGTTTTCTCCAAAAACAATTTTTGTATGAGGTTTAGACATCAATTAATGTACGGCACTCATTATTTAGAGATCAAGCGAAAATCTCAGTCGGGAAGAGTTCATACATTGAATGTTGGCTACACCTCGTAAAAAAAGTATTTTTCATCGAATCGTAGCCAATGAAAAACTTTCGATTATTGTCTATGTATAATTATTTTTTTTTTGCGAACCTTTCTCTTTTTCTTTAAGCATTTTCGTATTGCTTTTCCTTGTTTTAATATGAACTTAAAATACGTTTCATTGCGTCAGCGGTAGTGTCCATCTCCAAGCGCCCCCAAAGATCAGACATTTTTTTATGCTAATCGAAATCCAAGCAGATTCTTGGAATTTCGCAGAATTTCACCGTGAATATGGTGTTATGGCAAAATGGCAACAGCGCTCAAGCTTCTCTTCGTGACGATCCCGGACAGGGCCGACAGGGTACGGGGTCGTAGGCCCCCGAGTGCCCGGCGCGGCGGCCGCTAACGACATGCAGGATCCGCAGACAATGCCGTAGACCGGTCCCCCGGTTTCCCGCGGTGCCCCGTCTCACGAAAATGTGCCCGCCCCACGGAAACGAACGCTGTACCGGCGCATGCGAATCGCATTACATCGCGCAGCGCGTAGCCTTCATCTCGATACGGGGAGAAGCGTGAATGCAAAAATCGGGACCGGGATTGGATGCACCTTCGATGGTTGCTTTTCAGATAAGAGAGACCGACGGATAATTGACAGGGGTGAGCGATGTCCTGGGAGCAACACTCGCAGTCGCCTTCCAGGACCTCGGAAAAGGATGGACATTTTCTCTCCGGTGGACATTTCGATTCGCAACTCTCTGAAACTGCGCCATTTTTCTGATTTTATGCATAGCCTAGAGGCCATGGTTTGCAGCCTGGTGTGTAGAATTCCTGATTTTCTATTCCCTGACAATGCCCTTGATTTTTCCTGATACTCAGGGAAGTGCCTTCTTATGAAAACACCTTCAAAAATGATAAAATAAGATTTTTCTCCTAAGTCGATGGAACAAAATCAAGTTTTAAATCTTTTGGCTGATTCCTTGAAGCCTTGAATCAACAAAAATCTTTTACCAATTTAAGACTTATCTGAGTTCAGAGCGGAGAATTTAGAAATTCTCGGCTTATAGCATCAATTTTCTAACCAATTCCATGATTTTCCCGAATATGTTTCTTTCCCTGATAAATCCCCAATCCCCATGGTGTCTTGATTATAGACACCATGGTTTCCAATCATATACAAATAGCACAACAACATTTAAAAATATACACAATATGTTCATCCTTTGTATGTTCTTGAATAAACTTGTAATTCGAGGGATAGCCAAAATTGATCGATATTTTCGGAGGGGAAAAGAAAAGTCGCTCTGGAAAACTCGTGGAAAAGTCAACCAGATCTGTGAGTCTGGACGCATGGTTTTCGATGATCAACTCGAATTCCATTGTGCTCACTCCAACCACGAGTGGCGGGAGNNNNAAAAAAAAAAAAAAAAAAAAAAAAAAAAAAAAAAAAAAAAAAAAAAAAAAAAAAAATTGGAGTTGATTTGATTCATTCGTATGGATTCGCTCGAGAGGACAATACAATACGCGCGTTGTGCGTTCATTCATGTTTGAGCGCGGTTCGCCGCCGTAGCCGGAGGAGTCGAACGAACAGTCATCGGTCTTGAAATTCTCAAGGTCCGCCTATCGTCTGTCGCGGGTAACGAGACAAAGAAAACACCGAGCGAGCGGGCGCTGCGCCCGATGCCCGACGGTAATTACCACCTTCCCCGCCCTCCCCCCGCCAGCAGGGGGGAGGGGGAGGGGGGGTTCGCGTCGGCACGACCCGCGACGCGACGTATAGCGCGCGAAACGCGTGCCAGCTTTTCACGTCGACGTCGCTGTCGCGTGTGTTGTATTTACGCTCGCGGCCAAGGCTGCCCGACTGCCGCGCGCCGGCCGTGGAGTTTCGGATCGCTTCGAAACGCCGTGGATGACGTCATCACGTCGCACGGTTCGGTATGACCGTCGTGACGTCATCACGTTACACGGTCGGATGTGACCGCGATGACTGGCTGTATGAGAATTGGAATGTCTCCAAACCTCCTCTGATGGGATACGACTTTTCTGAGGAATGTCGAGGTTTTCCCCCAATATTTTTCCGGATTTTTTTGTATTCGTAGCTTAGCGGCTCGTATTAGAAAATCATTATTTACTTCCCTCCAAAATTACTATCTCATCGGGAGATATTTAGCAATAACTAAATTTCCCCGCGGTGCTTTTCTTTCCGGTGGAAGGATGTTCATTTGGACGTATCTCCGCCAAACGGAACCACGTGCATTATGACGTGAACCCTGTTTTGCATATATTCTCATGGGTCTCAGGGCTCAGGTCTTATTGCACATAGTTCCGTTTGGCAGAAATACGTCCATTTATGAACGCTCTTGGCTATCTCGGTTTTTATATCGGAATCTGAAGACTAATGTTTTTCTTGTGTTTCTCGTGTTAAGACGGTTGGCTGCCCTTTTGGGCCTTACGAGCTCCATTTTTCGACCTGTCCGTATTCTCTTAATATAGCAGGATTGACACAGTCAGGGAACACCGGGAAAACCGGGAAATTTCAGGGAATTTTGAAAAGTCAGAGAAAATGACGAAAAGGTCAGGAAAGATGTGTTGAATCGCCTTTATTTGCTTTCTAGAATGGGTTTGAGGTTTCGATCAACAAATATTTCCTGAAAGCTATTTTCAATTATGCCTTCTTAAGCACCTGTCTTATCTTCAATTGCCAGGGATTTTCACCACTACGTGTCAGGGAAATCGGGGTAATATCAGGGGATTTTGTTTTCTAAATTCTGTGGTAACCCTGATGTAGGTAGCTAGGTACTCTACATTATAATGACTCGGGGGACTATTGCAGACAAGGAATCTCTCGGGGTCCGCGGTGGCTCGGTTGGAAGTCGCACGGGAGGTTAACAGACTCTCGGCGGATGACCGCCTACGCTCAGAGGAACAGAAGAATATTACATGGGGGGCATCGAGGGGGGAGGGGGGGGAGTGTGTGAATAATTAGGAAAATGAGCGCGTCGAACCGATCCCGAGCGTGGCCCTCGGCCGTCCCGTCTGGTCCGGTCCGGTCCGCCGGTCTCGTCTGGGAAAACGAGGAGGCCGACATTCTCGCCGTTCGTGGCCGGGGGGTGGGGGGAGGGGGGGTTCATCGTCCAAGAGGCCGCGGCGGTAAACCGAGCATAGGGGTGCAGTCGCGAACCCCCGCGGCTCTTGGTCTGTCCCCCTCCCTCGCACCGGGTCGGGGGATCGCTATCGTTGCGTCGTTGAGATCGCCCGATCCTGACTCGCAGCGGTGCCGATGCCGATGGAAATGAGAAGGTGTAATAACGAATATAAGGAGGACAAAGGCCTTGATCCGTTCGGGCTCAATATCGTCCACCTTCCGGGCAAAGTATCACAAGCGCCATGCGACGTTTAAAAATCTCCGCCGCCATTTTATTTTTTTTACAGAGAAATTTCTGGTCGAATTTGTCCGAAAATTTCACTGAATTTTATTGGCGGCACAATGAAAATTCAGTGAAAGTTTTGGACAGCTTCGTTGAACAATTTCTCTGTAAAAAAATACAGTGGCGGCGGAAATTTTTAAACGTCGCATGGCGCTTGTGATACTTTGCCCGGAAGGTGTAACTACGATGATTACGTGTAAATTGTGGAATTTTTCGGATTGCAGTCGATTGACAGAAAATCCTCCACCTGAACGCCAAATCGACGGTGTAAGTCGGCAATCACGTAACTCGGTTCGCGACGTCGCAGACCTCCTAACATACTTTCTTTTTTCAACGGAAAACTACTCGACGACAGTGCCTTAAAACCGTCGTGACTTTTCTTCTCTATGCGAAGAAAATTACCCGGTGCGATAAGAGCGGGATAAGCTGGTTGTCCGGCACGATCTGGCAACGCGCATCGGTCACGGCGAGCGATCCGACGAGAGCCCGAGAGGAGCCCGACAAGCGGGAACGGTCACGGGGGTTGAAGACGGGGGTCGCCCCGGGCGGAAACGGGAGCCCGGAGGGGATGATGCCCGCGGGTCGTAACCGTGACAACGGCCGAAAAACAATGGCCGCGACGAGGATGGAGCCGTGTCGATGGCGTGGCGGCTCCTTGATCGCCGGCCGGTGCTCTCATCGATGACGGAGCCCGGAGCCCAAGACGCGGGCGCTGACAATGGTCACAGGACCGGAAAATGAAACAATAACAGACGCAACGCGGGAAACGCTTCCTTCCTGTCTGCGTCGCCGCTTGCCGGCCCGGTCTGGCCCGGTCGCCCTTGAAAACCCCGGGTCCTCCCGTCGCACCGAAGCATGGGAACTTCACGGGTCGTCTGTGGATGACGTGCGGACGAATCTAGCACCACCTGGCAAACTTCTTTAGTGGAGAGTGGGTGGTGTAGGGGAGTTGGGAATCGACGTTCGGTGATCTGAGGAAGGGATCGAAAAATTGGAAAGAGAGCCCCATATTCGGACGTATTTCTGCCGAACGGAACTGTGTGCAGTATGACCCCGAATGGGGTTCTTAAAAATCGGTTGCGTCGTTTGCAGTCTTTAGTGAGGCGGGGGTGGCAACTAATTTGATTCAGTTGGTCCCAGCTCTGCTCCGCCGAGAATTCCATCCGCTGAATTTTAGAGGGTCCTTCTCTTGTTTAAATACGCGGCAAAATCCATCTACAGCGCTGACGCACTTAAAGCTCCTTAATTACGTTTTGAACGATTGCACTTGCATTGTAGGATAAATTAATTGTAAGAGCTCAATCGAACTGATAGATATTTCCTCGTGAACGTTGAACATTAGCGCTCCAATCGGGATCATTCCTAGTTTCGGGAAACGTTCCTGGAATTTTATCCGTGGTGTTTTTCGCAATGGGTATTCATCATAATTTGGTAGTCATTAACCTTGGTCCCGGGAGAATTTTCCCGGAAATTCGTTTTTGATTTCCCTGGTGCTCGAGAACACTAACGATAATCCCATTTTGCAATGGGTGTCACGGAATTTTTCGACCAGCAAACTTGCGAATTTGTCACAATGAAGAGGCAGCAAAAGGATTCGATGTCCACCATCCAGAACGCTGACGGAAAATAGCAAAAACAGGGTTGCGACAGTCAGAGAATACCGGGAAATGTCAGGGGAAACCTGAAAATGTGAGGGAAAATGACGAAAATGTCAGGGAAACTTGATAAGCACTCTTTTGTTTTCTAGAATGGATTTGACGTTTTAAACAACAAATTTTGTCCAAAACTATTTCTAATTAATATTTTTGACCATCTGGTAAATCTTCAATGGTCAGGGAACGTCACCAAAACACCGGGAAGTAAGGAAAATTTCAGGGAATTTCATTTTCTAGATTTGGTGACAAGCCTGTATAAATTCCAATCGTCTATGCTGCCGCACTAAGGAAGAACGCCGTATAAACATTCGAGAGTTGCCAAATTTCCTTCAGTAAAATGTTTATTTTTAAGGAAACTTATGAATATTTTTCCTTGAAATTTTCAGAAGCTTTAGAACTCGAGGATCACCTCCTCCTAGAGGATCATAAAAAGATCTATTAAAATTTCGATCCATCAGCAACATTGTAATCGCCCCTGCAAGAACAGGAAGAGAGATCAGTAATACAAATACTGTAATTAATACTGATCAAACAAATAGCCTTAGATATTCAAAGTTTATACGTTGAAGTTTTACGTTGTAAGTTTTTATAAGTTGAATTGTGAACAATATTATCTGAAAAATTGGAAGAAATATATTCATTAGTTTATCAGGAAATTCTTGTTTTACCGATTAAAATTTGGCAACGCCTAGAGGTTCATACGACGTTTTTCCTTTGCCCGGCAGTATGTAGGGTTCATTCGAGGCTTCGAACGACGCTGTTGGAAAGATTTCATTCCGACCCGTTGCGTTGGCTTGGCGAGAGCACGAAGCCAGCATCGAGGCACGGTACCGGATATGCACGGAGCACGACGTAACTGACGTATCTGGAGTGTGTGACGTCTCACGAAGCGTGGCGTTACTACTATCGGTCGTAAATAGAGTGCGAGGAGGTATTTGTGAACGCAGTGCTAAATGGACGTATCTCTGCCAAACGGAACTATGTGCATTATGACTTGGGCCCTGTTATGCATGTATTCTTATGGGTCTCAAGGCTCATGTCCTAATGCACATAGTTCCGTTTGGCAGAAATACGTCCGAATAATAATCCGCGCGTGCGTCGAGGGCCGAAGTAGGGACAAGCGGCCACCCATGTTGTCGTTTCAGTCCGCGGACCGTTGGGAACGGTCGTAGAGAACCTGTTGTCCTTTTATACTGAGAGTCAAGACAATGTGAATCCATCTCTGATTGGTTCCCGTATTTTAGGCCTCCACAGTGTCATAAACGGGAATAAAGATTACATTTTCAGCGATTGCAAAGATTATAATGTAGAGTGGACCGGGGAATAACGGGGTCGACAAGGAACAAACGGAATGAGAGAAGGAACGGAGAAAGGAATTTGAGAATGAGCCGATCAAAGATTACGAAAAGCTGCCAATTTGTGTAATCTTTATATCCAGTCTGTGACTCCATGAAGGGGGTTGAATAACACGTGGCTTACAACACGTTTTCACACGTCGAAAATGCAATGGGTTCATCTGAGATGGCTCATAAATGCAATGAAATAGGTAGATGACGTTTAAGCCTATTAAACAGCTCAGTCAGTCGATGGTTTCCCTCGAAATTGGCGTCGTAACTCGTCGTCATTAAATATCGGCGCACTCCGAGGAGGAACAGAGGTTTATCGGCACAGCTCCTTCTCGTTTCGCGTTCACAATTTGGCAACCGCGCGAGGAGTCGCTCTGCGGTGGCGTGACGGTAGGCACGACACGATGTGTGAACGGTGCCGCGAGACGGACGTGCGGAATGACGTTGACGTCGCCGTCGTCAGGGAACATGGAAAAGAACCGCCGCGACCAATCGCCAGACAACGTCGCGGGCACACCGCAAAGCTTACCAAAGGTCAGGTCGTAGGTGGGGTTTTGCGAAATTGCTCGGGCGGAGAAACATCGCCCCCCCCCCCTCATTGACTCGTGGGTCATTATCTCGAATCGCCCCGCCCGGTCTGGAAACTCTAATCGGTTTTCCGAGCGTCTGGGGTCGAGAGGCGACAGAACCGAGTTCCCGGGACAGGACGGGGTCTTTAGCGACTAGGAAAAGTTGGAGGGGCCGGTCACGAATACGTAACGCTTGAGGGGCCGAGGGGGCTCGAGATGAGCGTTACGCAGCACTGGAAAAAAAAAAAAACATTGGATCTAGAGTTCAGACTCTTGAAAACATTGGCAAGAAAAAGGACTCTTGATTCAATCAGATTTAAGCTTAAATCAAAAGGAAATCCGCTCAAATTTAGATGCTTGGTTCTTGATTCAAGCTTAAATCTGATTGAATCAAGAGTATTTTTTCTTGTCGATGTTTTTAAGAGTCTGGCCTCTAGATCCAATGTGGTTTTTTTCCAGTGAGTTTTGTTTTTACCGTGGGACCTACTGCGCCACGAAAGCGTTACGAGGAAAGAAGAGTGAAGTAAAAAATCCCAATTTTTAGCGCTTTTATGAACGCTTAAGGGGGCGAGTCAGGTCGAGAAAAGCGTCAAGCCGTTTTGTTTTCGCGATGGACTTCCTACGTCACGAAAGCGTTACGAAGAAATAGGAGTGAAGTCGAGAATCCTAAAATTTAGCGTCACGTGTTTTTGAAAGTATCACATACACACAGACACTCAAGCGCACTTACGCGGGCGATCAAAGCCGGCGCCGAGTCAAGCACTCTACGCAGGTCGGATTTCGGTGCATGCAAATTGCACGGCCCCCACAGCGGCCCCAGTCGCCCCCGTTCGGCCTCCAGCGAAGCGTACGTGTCCCCGTTGCGTTCGTGAGGCGTCGCGACGCCCAGGGCCCCGGAGGCAATCGCCGTTGCAGAACAATCGCAGCGGCCGGCGTGCGCTATGCGGAAATGCAGTTGCGGTGCGTCATATCAGCGTTCACTTTTAGCCCCCCTCCCCCTTCCCGCTCGCTGCGAGCGATAACCTCGCCCACATTCACGCTGCCAGGTTAACAGGGATATTAGCCGCCCTTTTTTCTTCTCTCGGTGTTCCTAGTGTACCTGTACAAGGAGATCACGGACATGTCGAAGTATGGAGCTCTCAGAGCCTATAAGGGTAGCCACCCCTCTAACACGACCATGTCACCGATTATCTTGAAATTCCGGTATCAAACCAAGATGGCCGAGAATCATCAGAAATGAGCCCTCTTCCGCAAAAATGAGTGAATTTATGCTAACATTAAGTCTAATACGTTCTTTATAAACGAAGGATCGTAACAAGTCTAACAATAAATGACTTTGGATAATTTGAATTCATAAGTTGGCTGCCCTTTTGGGCCCTGAAATCTCCATGACCTAACCTCAAAATTACCAGCATGTTCATACTCTGCCTGTATAGGTACTCTACGTGTCCTGACCAACTTTTTTTTGTAACAGCCCCCGGGCAGAATGACTCTAAGCGCATTGGGGTACCGTTTCGTCAAGTCAGGTCGGAAGTTGGGAACTAGGGGGTTTCGAGGAAATATCCTCTGATATCCCAGTTCAGGGTTGTAAGTGTTTGAAAAGTCTGGGAAGTTTGCCCCACTCAAAAAATTCAGCGAAAAGAGCAGGAATTTTGCTGTGAAACCGTGAGGTCAGAAAAAATGCGGTCATGCCGATTGCGTCTTTAAAATGAATCGCAACTCAACAGTTGAACGGACAGGAAAGGCTCCATCGAATCATGCCAGACCTACTGCCAGCTGGTCCTGTCGGGCAGCAATCTGAAGGTCGAGCACGAGACAAAATTACGATCGGTGGGATCCGAATGGCAAATAATTCCTCCTCTCTTCCCTATGCTTTTGTCTCGACAATCGGTAATCTAAATTTTAACCGACAACCAGACCTAAACGCTCTTCGGAGAAATGTTCCTCCGCGTGGCAGCTGTCGGTACGTACCTCCAAGGCGAATCTCGCGAGTTGGTACCTCTGTGTTTCCTCCGTTTGAATCCATTAATAAAAATCGATTTTTATCGAGTTTTGCCTCGATAAATATCGATTTTTTTTCGATTTTTTACGCTCCGTTGTCGCGCGTGTTCAACTTGTATGTTCTGGGTTGTAAAATGGCCAGAAATTTCTCAATTTTTCAGTCAGATTCTATTGAAATTGGTCTGGAAAGCCTGATCGCGTTTAATACGCTCTTTCACATGTTAATAGAGGTGATCCTATATTATTATCTTTTACTTTCAGTTTAGTTAGTTGGAAAAAATATGTTGATGCCGTGCTTTACTAATGGACATCCTTCTTTTTTTGTTGCAGGTATGTTGAAATAAAATCTTGATCACAAAGTAACGTTCGGTCTATGAAGCTTTCAAGTGAGTACTGAGCTTGCTCGTCCAATTTACCAATTTTTACAGCAGGGTGACAAGTTCTTGAAGAGTGAGGAAATACCTGGACGGTAGATCTGGATAAGTCAGGGAACTATACTCATGTAACTCGAAGAATTTTGCTGCGGAACTTGGAAATTTTTTGCTCGCAGCCAAAGAATTGTACTTTTTCTGTCTTAGGAGACTTCTCACTTAAAATTTTAACCATAAAGATGTTCATGAGACATCATGCCCCAAAAAAACCTTGGAAGGTGCAGGATTTGTGAAATCCAATAAAATTTGTCACCCTGTAGTACAAATGGAAAAACGATAAATGAATAAAAACAACTCTAATATTCACGCACAGGATTTTAGAATTGGACCCAAAGTCTGTTTCAAATTCTGATTTTTAACATATTCAACATCCTTGCATAATCCTATCCAAATTACCGGAAGAGAAGTCTCAGAATTGCAAAGATCTATCAACTGCGATACATTTTAACATCCCCGCCGAACCAGATACAATCGCGAGAACAGACCGCTTTATGCGACAAAGATCTATCAACTGAGGCAATTTTAAGCCAAAATACAAGCGCAGGAGATGGGCCCGTTTAATAGTCCCTGCAACTTGGTCCCTTTTCATGCGGACCCGGCTAATTAGACCGTTCTCCGCCGTCGTATTTGCCAGCGAGGATTACGTAAATATCTAATGATGGCTGTATAAACAAACCGAATCCCCTGCAGCTCGGTGGCATATCGGCGCCCCCCGTCAAACAAAATCCGATGTTACCGTCTCCGCTCGGGAAGCTTATAAAGACGTTAACGGCCGCGTTAACGCCCTGCGACGAATTTTCGGCGCGCTTATCTGCCATCGAGGATTAAAATATTCAAATTCGGCGGCTCGGCGCTGCAGCTGGAAATTGGACGGATCTCCGTCAAACGGAACCATGTGCATTAAGACATGAGCCCTGGGTCCCATAAGACTATATGCGTAACAGGGCTCACGTCATAATGCACATAGTTCCGTTCGGCAGATATACGTCCAATTGGTCCCCGCGCCCTTTTTGGAGAGTGAGGGGGGGGGCGCTCGTAGCGTACCGGTGCAGCGCGATGCAACTCGAAACCGCGTAACTGCAGCGAGAGGCAGTCGGAGGATAGGCGGTTTTGGCTCTGGTGCGCTCCCACTGCGCCGTTTGTATTATGTATGGTTCAATCTGGCGCGGTGCGGGAGTGAATAATGCAAGCTTCCCGAAGTTCATCGTCTAACGGTTGATGCTCCACGTTGTCGGCTGTTGCTCGATTTACTATTTTTCGGCGGCTTTGTTCAGTTGGAAACGCAGTAATCGGTAAAGTCGAGGGCGTTTTGCCGAATCTAGAGGAGGAATGAAATCGGTGCCCTAAAAATGATCCTGAAATGGAGCTTTAGTGCCCTCCGAAAAGTGTCTTTCAAACGCTGAAAGGGAGGGAGGCGCTCCTGTTACCCTCCCGATAGGTATAATAATTGGATTGCATTTTTCAAAAAGGAACCAAGAGTATTCCATTGTAGCTAAGTTTGTGTAATCACTTTTACCATGCAAATCTAAAGTAATCATCTAAACAAGTTTTATCTAAACTCCCAATAAACTATATAACTTCACGACGAATACCATGATAAATTTAATTTTTTTCATGGTTTCAGTACTTTTATTGCAAAGAATGTAAGTTGCACAATCCTAACAATCTTTGAATGCTCTCGGTTCCTTTTTGCAAAACGCAATCCAATTAACGATCATCCGAATGATGAAGTTTAAAATGAGAGCTGAAAGGCGGCACCCAACTGAATAAGCAGATTTGACAGGTATAGAGGCTCCACACCAGTGTATTCTTACCGCGAGCTTTCGCGAATCTACACCATTCGCGCTCCAGTTTGGCAACGTGAGACTTTGCCAACCTCCCCCCCCCTCCAGTATTGCCGGCCCCGTAAAAGCTCTTTTGGAGCGATGAGCCCGAAGCATCATGCCCCCGTTGTTATGACGTTGTTGATCATGTTTAATTAAAGACCCCAACGGGACATGAGTTCACGACTGTAAAATGGAAATTGCCCCTCATGAAATTTCCCCAGATTCAGGCTCGGAACAGTGGGATCCCCCCACCCCCCCCCCCCCCCCNGCGTGGAGGGAGCACACCCGGAGTCCTTTTGGGGGGAGGATCAGCGGCGTATTCGGAAATTTTAAGGGATTGATGCTAAGGAACGGTAAAAATGTGCCTCGCAGGCACAAGGGGACAGACTGTTTGACTAGGACTAGTTTAGACCTTTAATTTCAGACCAAGTTTAACCTCCTATCCATACTAGATTGAAAGTTATTTAAAGTGAGGGGAGTCGCATAATTGTGGGGAGGAGACTGTCCCGGAGTTGAAACTGAAAAGTTCCTCCATGGAAAGAAGTGTTAGGAGCAATCCCTTAAAATTGTGACACTACCCCATTTTGTTGGACGATATTGGCAATTCCAATTATTGTGGTACCCTCAATTTCCTTAATTTTAAGCTCCCTAATCAAGTTGGGTCTTTACCCATCCCTCTCTTTTTCCGTATCCTTCCGTAGATAAGACACGATTTGAAAGATTTCTGTACTCGACCAAAATCTGAAGCTCCGCCTGATATCATCGGAATCGAATCTGGCTAGGAAAAAATATTTTTCCCTCATTTGACGTTGTCTTCCCCAAAGACTCTCAATTTGCCAAGGAAGGGGAAGGGGGGGGGGCAAGCCCTGTCGTGAAAAGGGTTGGGGGGCCCCTCTCGAAGAGAAAGCTTTGTGAGAGAGCCGTCGCAGGGCCCTTGTGGCCAAAGTTAACGCGATGATCGCTTCTTATTTTCCATGATTGGTTCTGCAGCAAGGGGAGGACCTCGGTTTGAAGGATTTAGCCCTTGAAGATTTGCTAGTTCCTTCCAAAAAATCTCAAAGCTCTCCAGCGATCCGCAACCAAAGGAGATTCTTTCCAGTGGCGTGGCGTGAAGGATCGATTATCGATACATCGCCATTTGAAGCCATGGTAAAGAATCGATTACTAAGGTGTTTGCTGCGAACGCCCTGATAATCGATCTTTCTCCATAGGTTTAAATGGCGAATCAATCGATATATCGCAAAGCACGCCACGTCACTGATTCTTTCTCCATTGTCCTCCGGCATGAAGGCCCTCGGTTCTTTTTCTAAAAGGTTCGTGTTGCCCCGGAGGTTTGTACCTCGATCAAGGACTTATCGTTCGTTACTGTAACGACCGTTACCGACGTTACAAATTGAAGACGGCGAACAATGATGGCGTCGCGGCAACACCTGGTTCGGCGGTGCACACGGTGGAAAACGAACTGCCTCGTGTTATTATCCACCAGAAGAGCCCCCGCTTTCATAATCTGTTCAGGAGGAAGTCGGAGGCAGTTGACGCCGGAAATTGACCTCCTCTCCGCGCGGAGGGCGTTATCTACCCCCGCTCTCCCGCCGCTTTTTATTTTTTCCCCCGTCGTTTTTCTCTCCTCTCTTTTTTATCTCGTTTCCTCGTCGCGCGCGATACAAATCGTCCGTTGATTATTGTTTTATTTCGCGTCGAGTCGTCGTCCGGTGACCGACAGGATCGTTGTCCTGTCCTCCGGTTCCCGGCGGTTGTGACCTTGCGAGGGCGGAAGAAAATCCGGGCCGCCGGAGACCCGTCGCACGGAGAATCGAGTAAATGGGAGAAGTCGGACACAATTCGGTAACTTTAGGAGCTTTTAACTCCGTTGTTACGAGATGTTGAGGTCTTAAAAATGGTCCACTGGAGATGTAGCATGTGTGAGGAATTTGTGATTTAACTGTTTATTCACATGTACAAGTTCAAGAGAAACACGATGGTGCCACTGGTTTTCACTGAAATCAACTCCCAAGCTCAAAAAAAGCTCTCAAGTTGAGGCCAAAATGGAGGGGATATCCCACGCCATCCTGAGAGGAAATACAGCAAATACATTTGCAGGGTTTCCGTGTTTTCAGTTTTGGAGTCCCCAAATAAAGTGGCAGCCCTGTCAATGTATTTGCTCCCTATCTTTGCATGGAGAGTTCGTCTTGATGCAGAGGTGGACTCCCAGGATAGCGTGGGATATCCCCTCCATTTTGGCCTCAATTTGATAGCTTTTTTTGAGCTTGGGGGTTATTTTCAGAGAAAACCAGTGGCATCATCGTGTTTCTCGCGAACTTTTACATAAGAATGAACAGTCAAATCGCTAATTCCTCACACATGCAACATCTATATTGATCCATTGCCTCTAATGTATCGAAATCTCTAGTCAATGGGGGATTTCAGGAGGTTTTGGAGCCTGCAGAGAGCAGAGAACAAACTTGCCCCGCCAGCTTGACTTGAAAATCGAACATTTTCCTCTTTGTTCGAGGGCATTTTAGCGGGATTCGGAAGAATTTCTGAAAGCTGACCCGCGTCAACGAAGTGAGCCCTTTCAGGAAGCAAGGCGAAATGAACTTGGCCTTGGAAAACTTGCAGAATAAAGGAATTTTTCCCGTGATGAAAGTCTCGTATAATGAAGTCACGGACGGTATAGTTCGCTGTGTTCCCACAGAAACACACCCCCCCCCCTTCGAGCAAGACGTTCACGACCGCAGAAGACGCTTCCCGCTGTCATCGAGGAGCAGACACCGAAGCTCAAAAATAAAAATACATCGCGGAGCCTAACCTTGAAAAATTTGTGAGGGCGAACCAGCGGCGTGGCGTGCTTTGCGATGTATCGATCGATCTACCATTTAAACCTACGGAAAAGGATCGACTAATAGGGTATGCCTTAATAATCGATTCTTCACCACTGCTTCAAATGAGGAACTATCGATAATCGATCGTTCACGCCTCGCCACCGGGGACGAGGACTTGATTCAATTAATTCCGCTCCTCTTGTCTTCTCGGTCTTGCACTCGGGCCGCCGCACAGTGGATCAAGTCAATTAGAGAGATCGGACATCAAATTTTTTACTCATACTGCAAATTTTTATGTTTATTTCGTCACATTTTACATTTCAAGGGGTGCTTTTCAAAGAAAATTTTACGAGAAAACCAATGGAACCACTTTTAGAACATCAAAATTTTGTATGCGAGGAGTTGTAAGCGTTTAAAGTTTCCAAATTGTGTCCGACCTCTCCCATCGACTCGATCCACCGTGCGCCGCGAGGGAGTCTCGCGTCTGATTAATGCCGCGCGACGAGTTCCGGAGCGCGACATTTCATTCTCGCGTCTCTCAACACAAGTCACACCCCCGCCCCCGCCCCCGCCACCACCGACGTCCACCTCGTCGCCGCGGGTCGTCGGCGGGTAATAAACTCGGCCGGCCGGCGGAGCAGACACGTGGACGACCGGTTAAAATTAGCGGGAAAGAGGCGACTCGCGGATTCGGGAGTTTTCGCGCGGCGTTTCACCTTGGGCGCCCCCTCCTCTCCCCCCCTCCCCTNCCCCCCCCCCCCGCTCTTCCGAGCCCGCCGGGAGAGAATCTTGTTTCCTAGGTCAGTAATCTGCTCGAGCGTACGTTCGTACATATTGGCTACGTTTTCTTTATCGAAAACGAAACGCAAGCCGACCGAGGCGGGAGAGTTATTGCTGCATTCCAGCCTCGCCACCCTGCTCTGCCCCCCCTCCACGACCGGTCGGCTCATCCCGGTAACCTTCGTCCGGGTTTTTGAACCCCGCGCGCAGTTTTTCAGCTGTCGCCCCGGCCGTGCGTGCGCGCGCGCCGCCATAAATACATGTATATAATTGTACGATTGTATGATACGTGTCGGAATTCTTAAGTTGAGGTTGCTCGCCGCCGCAGCCGCAGCGCGGTTCTTTCATCCCGCGAACACAAAGGAAAAAAAGTTATTATCAATTGCATGCAAATCTGCGGTGGATCGTTGAGTTTTTTCCGCGAAAAAGGGTGGAGGCTTTGCGTTCGAATGGAAGGAAATCTCACGAACTGAATTTAGCGGGAAGGAGCCCGAAGACCATGAACTCGTATTTGTGTCAAGTACAATGAACGTTTTCTCAGATTTCCAAATTTTTGGTCTTTTCAAGATTTTTAAAGGAGGAATAGTCCTATTGTGCTTTCTCTGATCAATACTCTGATCTGGATACGTACGGTCCCTCAATCATTTCAGTTTTGCGTCAGTGACTTAGTAACTGTCAAAATTCAATGGCGCGAAGTTGATCGAGTTTACTTTCAAAATTAATGAGTTTTTTCCGAAAATCCCTTGGGTCGCACTGAGAAAGAAAAGGCGAAGAATTGAAAACTTTTGATTTGACTACCTATGTCTGTGAAATTCTTGAAACTCTGTATTTTCAGAATTCTTCCCAGATTCTCTTCGTTTCTCATTATTTTATCCACCTAATTGAACTGCCAATGCTATTGCAGACAAGGGTGTCATCTAGCCTGGAAAATCCAGGACGTTCGAAAAAAGTGCCAATTTTTTCCTTCTTGTCACTTGGTTTTTTTCCAAGACCGCCTGGAATGTATCTGTAATCCCTTGCTCATCGATTCTTCGTACACTATTAGCCTATTTGATAGCGATTGTCCTGCCAGTTGATACGCGGACCACCAATGACCTTTAAGTTCGGATTTTCAGCTCAATTTTGTCGCGCGTGAATTTAAAATGAAATAAATAATTTTGAATTTCATACCCACAAAAGCACTGAAAAAGTATACTGAATTTTTTGACAAAGTACTTCAATAGTACCGCTTTTTGGGCAGCCAGTTTGAATAGACAACCTGAGAGACACTCGAACACAGACAAGAGACCCTCCACTGGCCTCCTAGAGACAGGTGGAAGCTTTTACTTTCAACAATTCCTTTTGGACAATTATTAGGGAGCAACAGTCATCATCCTAGTTTCGGCTGTTGACCTACCTACATAGCCGATGATGAGCTTCGGGTGACGTCATGAGCCAAACAAGTTTCCCAAACGTCGGCCATTTTCGGCTTGTTCGCAAAACGAAACTGCCAACACGTTGTTGAACATCAACCATGTAGGTAAGTCAACAGTAGAATGCTGAAGTCGCGAAAGTAAAAGCTTTCCAATAGCCAAGATACTAGTGGAGGGTCTCTTGTCTCCGCACTCGAACCCCCGAGAGTCACCATCCGCGGAAACGAAGTGCGATGTCCAAGCCCGGGCGGTTCACACGGTCGCTCCGGACGGACGGCCGACGGCGCAGGAACGAACGGGGCCCGGGACCGGAAAGCGAGGGACGGGGGCCGCGCCCGTAATTACGGAAAGGAGCCAACGACGACGGGGACGAGGCGCGAGGCTCGTTCGCGGGCGGGGGGGCAGGTAATTAATCAGGCTATAAAGGACGGTCCGAGAAAATATAAACTGGAATAATTGCGCGCGCCGACGATTCCCGGGCCGGGGAGCGAGAGAGAGATAATTGTGTGAGAAGAGACGCGGGTCGTCACACTGCGAACCCCCCCTCCCCCTCCCTGGCGAGCGCGACGACCGCGAGGGTTAATTTCATGGCCGGCTCCGTTTCTGACCTCGGACAACGAGAGCAATAAGGTCTCTGCTCCAGTAGCCTTGAGTTGGGCCGCGCGGCGCGGCGATGCCCCCGGACCCCTTGGCACTATAGGTTGACTCCTCTCCTCGCCCCCCCCCCCCCCCCCCCCCCCCCCCCCCCCCCCCCCCCCCCCCCCCCCCCCCCCCCCCCCCCCCCCCCCCCNCCTTCCGCTCCTCGCGGGCCGCGACAGGTGCGCGCCTATCTCGGCTCGGCTCCCTCGGGTGGATAAAAAAATCCGTGAGTGCCCGCGGCGACGGAGCCCCCCGAAATTTCGTGCAAGCAAGCGTTCCGTCTCCTTCTCGACGAGAGGAAGCTTCGTTTCTCATACGGACGAGCCGATCTTCATGCTGAGATTCTGTCCACTCGCATGATTTTTTTCATACATTTTAGAATTTTAGTTGGAAAAGCTGTAAATATGAGAAAAGTCCTACTATCCATGGCCAGTGTGTACTGATAAGAATCTAAAATCTATCTCAAAAAATCCGTTCCTTCGGATTTCAGAAATTGATTCTTGAGGTTACGTTCAGTGTTCGAAACTCACAGGCGCCAGCGCGCCAAATCCGCCTAAGAAATCGGTCATGGCGCCTAAAAAATGAAGGCTCTGCGCCACCGTGGCCCCTAAAAATTGCCCCCCCCCCCCCCGAAAAAATCGTAGTTTTTCTGTTTGGTGATTTTTCGGAATTTCCCCCAAGTAACAGCTACTAGTTCTATAACTAACACATCTTGAGCTAACTTGTCACTAAATACGCCGTGATACATAGGCAAAAAGTCAATTTGGCCCCTAAAAAGTCTCGACCCTGATGCGCCACATGGCTCCTGAAACTCCAATGTGAGTTTCTGGTTTTGTTTATACGTCGAACCAATCGATATCAGTACAATCTCACCTGTTTGATGTATCGACGATCTATGACTCCTCGTCATCGACCCGAATGAAAAAATCGCCAAGCTCGCGGTGAACATACTGACACTCTTTGGCCCCGTTTTGATTCGTGTCGACGAAAAAAAACCAGGCTGCGTTTCCTGGAAATCCGAAGAAAAGTGGACGGCTGTCAGCGGTGCGTAAATAGGTACACTCATTCCGGTTCTCGATTAATGAGTCTTCATTCACTTTTTTTTATCAAGGTACTCGCGAGTCGTATCGTAATACATTCATATCCTCTCGGATTATTTCATAACCGCGCACTGTAGGCGCGTAATAACGCTACCGGATTTTTTTCTTTTTTTTCCACGCTCTCTTTGCTGGTCCCGTTTTACTAGCAGGCGCCAGCACGAACAGCCGTTGAGTAACGACTTGAACGTCTTTTCATTCTGGTATTTCGTGAAACAACTTGGCGCTCGCGAAATAATAAGATGGTCGTGATATTGTGAGTAATTCGGATTATGCTCTCTAAAACCGAGAGTATGCAACCGGAAACCAATCCATTGGCGAATCCAGCAATTTGGCAACACTGTATTTTTCAATTTAAACTCATGGAAACGTATCGATCTTCGGAGGGGTTGGGCGCTCCGATATGAATCGATTATTCAACATAGGTTTAAATTGAAAAATACAGTGTTGCCAAATTGCTTGATCCGCCTCTGAACTAATCGCCTCAGTAGGTTCGGAAGGGTCGGAAAAGAAAATGGAAAAGTCGTTAATAGTTGGTCGGACCTAACCAGAATTAGGACTACGTCGTAGTTTCCTGTTCGTGGTGCTTTTTTGGTGCAGTTTCCTGCCAAGAAAATTAAATGTGAAAAGGAATTGGGTATCGTGAAACGCATTTTGGATGATTCCGGCAAAATCCATTCATTGCGCAAAGACATGTTTAATGCCGACCTTAATCGTGGTATTGTGGAAATTTTTCGGTTACAAACATATTTGAGTTTGTTCCTGGATGATTCCGGCAAAATCCATTCATTGCGCAAAGACATGTTTAATGCCAACCTTAATCGTGGTATTGTGGAAATTTTTCGGTTACAAAAATCTTTGAGTTTGTTCCTCGTGTCCCCCACAAATTCAGGGAATTTGGCGGTAAGAATATTCTGGTAAAGTCAGAAAAATCTGCGGATTGTAAATTTGCACGTGATCCGCCACTTGTCCTGGTCTGAATTTCTCTCTTGGCAATTGCGTAACAACTGGTAGCTCCCTTCAAAAATAACTCTACCTACGAGGGGACCAAGATTCAAGGGCAGGACGTTATCAATTTCGTTCAGTTTTATCAGTCGACACTTGGCGCACCTCTCGAATGCTTATCCCCGTCCTCAAATATTTATTTAAATGAATTTCGCGGGGTGGTATGATAAAATTACAAGGGCACCATTGTAGAGATATCGTGGGAACCAAAACGGGAGGTGTCGCTCAGATAGGTTTAGAAGTTTATAAATGTCCTTACAAGGAGATATGCGCCACCCCCCCCCCTCAACAGGTGTTAATCTCCGACACTCCAAATCATGTGCCCCCCTCCCTTCCAGTTTAGTTGTAGAGGGAAAGAACCGAACCTTGAGCCTAAATAATGTCCATGATGGGTATTATCTTGCACACCAATATACTACATTCGATAGTGGTTCGATGTATCGTTTGGTTCAAAACAATTGAACATAACTTCAAACAGAAAATTTAGGATTTTAGTTAAGAGAGCTAAAAATGAGAAAATTTTTAACAATTACACTTTTCAATGGCATTTGGTGCTCAAAAGAATAAAAAATCTGTCACAAAAGACCCGTTCCCGCAGATTTAGAATTTGACTTTTGAGGCTATGTTTATGTCTGTCGAACCAATCGATATCGATACAATCTCACTTGTGTGATGTATCGAATTCGATCCATACAGTTTATAGGAATGATCGTTCCTCCATTCTACCGTGGCTTCAAAATCACTTGACTCGGTCGCGCGGTCAATCTGGCCTCGCGTACCGTCCGTGTATGTGTAACCGTGGCTCGAGAAGTCCACCCAAAACGGGAGTAGCTTTGAGGTGAGGCACGGTGACTAATCGCTCGGGTGGCGAAACGGCGAGTAAAGTTCTGCGTGTTTCGCTACGTTACGTAACGCCGGAGGAGGCGGATTCCTGTCGCACGATAAACGTTATCACAGGAAACGCTAATTATCGAGTGAAAGGGAAAAGTCGGTTCCAAGGCGAGGTCGGTGACGAAAGTCGGGACCCGTCGTCGTCGGAACTGCGAAAGCGCGGGAAAGCCCCCAACTCTGCTGTCTGATTTTGTTCGCTAGTTCTGCCGGACGCCTTTACGAATGGAAGTTTTGAAACGTTGAAGTGTAGTTACGTTATTTTATCCGGAAAATGACGATTTCAGGGTTGTCGGTGGGCTGGAAAATCGGGAAAGTCAGGGATTTTCGACGACTGGGCTAAGTCAGGTAGTTCGCGGGAAAAGTCAGACAATTCGTGGGAAAAGTCTGGGAACCTCCGATACATCTACCAATCACTAAAAAATATCACAGATCCTTACCCTTTCTGGTCATTTTTAAGGCTTCTGCTTCTCATGTTTTAACCTGCTACTGAATACTGAATGCCTCTTTTTATAACATGATCTTCAAAGACGGAAATTTTGTCCAAAGTTTATTTCAAGTCAGCGTATTAAAAAAGTAGTGAGATCTTTATTCGGAGGTCAAGTAAAGTAGAGGAATTAGAAAATATTGGAGTCAGGAAAAAACAATAATAGTCTGGGGAAAGTCAGGGAATTTTAAGGTGTAGATATTATGGCAGCCCTGCAGATGTTCGTAAATTACCCCCGTGACAATCGTTATTCTTGTCTCAATTTTCCATTCCAGGTTGTCTACCAATCTGGAAAGTCTGGGATCAGGACTGATTTTTTCAAAGTACGGAAATCCCGTCAGAACGTGTTTTTCATATTAAGGTACCGAAAAAGTGCTGATTTTTTTTCGGAAAACACTGTAAAATCGCTGATGTTTTTTTGCCAGCCAGTTGTAGTTGAGACCCCGCCATTCTCCAAGTAGTGAAGAGACTTTCCAGTATTGACGGTGCGACTGCACGTGAAGGACCGCCTCGGGCAGTTTCGGGCCGTCCGAATTCCTCGCGACCCGACGAGCGGGCGACCAGGAACCCGCCCAAAATTCGGTTGCGTCAACTCCCCGCGCCGGGGGCCATTGTGCGCCGCAGCGGGGGTGCGTTCCCCAGGTGGAGGCCCTCGCGGAGTCACTCTGAATGCTCACTCGCTGTCAAAGACGCGGAACCGACGTGACGGAGAAGGCGCTCCCAGAAAGCTTTAGGGTCGGTTATTAGTTTAGTTGCGTCATCGCTTTGGCCCGCCAGCCGACACGCGTCTGAAGAGAGGACTCTTATTTGCCTGATCGTTCACATTCTTTATTTGTTGGAAAAAATTGTGCTCTCCTGCGGCTTTCCTAATTGTTTATGTTAATTTTTGTTACAGGTACGTTTGATGAAATCTGGATCATGAGCTGTGAAGTTCAGGTTTCGTGAGTAATCATAATTATTTTTTAAGTATCGCCTCATCAGATATCACTCCTCGAATGGGGCTTCGCTAATATCTTAGTTAAAATAAGCAACGCATTAGAAAGATGATATTGAAAGTAACGCCTTGATACAACTATTCGTCCTCTACGGATGCGCGCGTTGCATATGAAAAAATTGAAGGCGTTTCGGTTACTCTGGCCCACGCAGCAGTTTGTGGTGCGCCGACACACGAATGATGATGAAAGATGAAATTTTCTGATGAGAACTAAGGAGAAGGAACAGGATTACAGGAAAGGATATGTTTGCCCCATTTTCACAAATCAGGATTTTATATCCCACACCGCGTTACCGCCACCCCTTGTCGCGACAGCGTGTCGCTACCAGCACTACTTCGTGGGCTAGAGTGACCGGAGCGCCTTCAAATTTTAGGACGCAACACGGGTGTCCTTAGAGCACGAATAGTTGTATCAAAGCGTTGTTACCGATATCATTACCCTCAGATCGGATAGCAATACAGAAGCGTTAAGCTGTGAACATCCCACTATTACCGAGCGTCGCCAAATATCCCCCTACTCAATAAGAGTTTATTGATTAACATTTGAGCCGTTATTTTTCAAAATTCCCGAATATTTTCCGAGCAACTAAATCTAACGATTCTGAAAATTTCAAGGGAATATATTTCTAGGTAGCTTTTTTAAGAAAATAATGGCTCATCAAAAGAAATTTTGCAACGTCTGGGTCTTCATCCGACGTTTTTCGACCACTGAAAAGACTTCCCAATGTCGTGGTCTCTTTTGGGGCCTCCTTAGTTTCGTTACATTACAATGCGCTTGATAGCCGTGATAACACTTGCCTCGAGTGATTGAGTTCCCTGACGACATTAATTTATTCGTCATATAAATCACAGCTTTGTTGGCGCAAGGAGACAAAGGCGCCCATCAAGACCGGTCTATGAAAAAGTCTCCGAGTCATGGTTTTTAGTTATGTAACGACAATGAGAGAGCAGATTTTATTTCGGGAACGGCCAGATAACAGGACGCAACTAGCGGTCAATGAAAGTTGAAAAGAAAGTTGGATTTTCACGAAGGCAAGAATGTCGATGAGCCACGTAGAGTTAAAAGATTGCCCGGGCTCCATTGAGTAGACGAGCAGCAGGAAAACATGGAAGGAGAAGTATCCTTTGTTGGAATTTCCATTTGTAAATTCATCAACGGTCATTGGTTAGAACAAATGGAAAATCATTTTGTGGCTTAATTATTTTCTGAGAATTTCGTAGACGCTGTCTCGGAAGAATTTCGATTCCATCCAAGTGACGATAAATCGACCGATAACCAACAAATGTGCGGCACTACCACTGAACTACACTGGTAAAAAAAAAAAATTGTGTTCCTTTGACTAGTATAGGAAGCGAAACACAAACCAACCCTAATTTCGTTTCGATTTTGGTACAGTTTGCGGTGAATTCAGCGCAGAAAACAACGGAGGGACTAGGAAACCCGAGAGTCAACCGCAGCTCGGGTTAATTTTTGTTTTACCTCCCGAATTAACCAAACGCGTGTTGATTTTTTCTCCGTGTAGGATGCGGAATTTAAGGGTAGTTTTCGATGTTTACAAGTTTAAAGTGATCTTCTCGAGGGTAAACAGCACTGTAGACAGGCTCTCTCGTCGAGAATCCCGCCTTCGGCTTTGTGGGTTCGACAAAGTCTTTGTGTCAAGTACCTGGGACCTTAGCCTGTTTNGGGGGGGGGGGGGGTGTTCATCCGGCGGATCTGGCCTCGCAGCCGTAGCGCAGGTAGGCAGTCTGAGGTATGCTAAGATTTCCGCCGATGACGCCTCCACCGCGACCACAGTGTTGTAAGATGATTCGGACGTCGCCAATTTTCATCCGATAAAATATTTATTTTTGAGGGAGCTCGTGAATGTTTTTTCCTCCTAAACTTTCGCACACTTTCGTTATCCTTGCGAATCGAACTCCCTGAAAAACTTGATGAAAATATTCTTGAGTTTCCCCGTAAATTATTTTTTTATCAGAGGGAATTGGCAACGCCCCCAGGCTCATACGGCTTTCTTCCTGAGGGATGCAGACGGACCCTCTTCTTACCTGTCGCACCTTCGCCGCCTCGGAACCAGCCTGGTGGCCTTTCGTTGCCGCTTCGTTGTTTAAAAGCTCGATTTTTTTACAAAGATTTCGCGCGTGCACCAATAAAAGGAGGCGCTCAAAAAGTTATTCAAACTCTATTTCGGCCACTTATACCCTTACACTTACTACTACTCATTCAATTGAGCTCCTCCTCCTCCTCCTCCTCCTCCTCCTTCTTCCCCCCATTAGCACGGCAGAATGGGAGGAAGGAATACGGGAATGGATTCATCAAGAATACGCTAGTGAAAAATGTTAATGGTTACTAGATTCCTGGTTTTGTAATACTTCCAGAAAATCAAATTCTCAATTTCTCTTTTTTGTGAATTTTCAAAATTTCCTCCAAGATACAGTTACTAGTTCTGTGACTAAAACATCTTGCGTCTAATTTGTCACTGAATGCGCCGTGATATATAAGCAAAAAGTCAAACTGGCCCCTCAAAATGGGACCTTGATGCGCCCTCATGGCTCCTAAAACTCAAGGGTGAGTTTCGAACTCCGCTCGTCGCTCTCTCCGAAGGGATTTTTTTACCAAGCGGGTGAGTCTGGTCCAGCGGAGCCGGCTCGAATCGCAGTTGACCTCGGAGTGGACGAAGAACACAGCAGCAGACACTGGCTCCACCACCACCTTGCCATGCTCGCCGGCTGACCATTCAACCATCTGCCTCGGACCAGTCTTGCCCGCCGCGTCGCCAGATCCACCCTCGAATACCCGCGGCTCTCGGCCTCCGGAGGCCCCTCGCGCCCCCGCTTCGCAGATCCCATATCTCTCAATTAACCGTCGCGCTCGGCCGAGGCGAGGCATTCCACCTCCCCGGAGCCCCGGGCCGTGCCCCCTGAAATTACCGGATGGGACGGAGGAAAACGCAGACGTGGAAAACCCGACCTTGCCGCTGCGTTTAATTTTTCTTCTTCTCGCTCCTCCTCGCCGGGTGTCCAATGACCTCCGGTGGTGCCCAGGAATTCCGTCTGGGTCCGCGATGGAGCACTCACCCTCCCGCGGCCGCAGTTGGTTACTCTCCGTCCGTGAGAAACAGTGGTCGTGGATTAAGACGAATCTTAGGCAGAGCCAAGAGACCCTCCTCTAGTATCTTGGCCAGAGACAGGAGACCCTCTACTAGTATCTTGGGCATTGTGGAAGCTTTTACTTTCAAAACTTCAGCATTCCACTGTTGACTTACCTACATGGCTGATGTTTAACAACATGTTGGCAGTTTCGTTTCGCAAAAGTCGAAAATGGCCGAAGTTTGTGAAACTTGTTTGGCTCATGACGTCACCCGAAGCTCATCATCGACCATGTAGGTAGGTCAACAGCCGAAATTAGGGTGATGACTGTTGCACCCTAATAATTGTCCATAAGGAACTGTTGAATCCCCGAAAGTAAAATCTTCCACCTGTCGCTAGGAGGCCAGTGGTGGGTCTCTTGTCTCTGATCTTGGCAATGGTGGAAGCTTTACTGTCGGGACCTAAACATCGCACTGTCGACTTACCTGAATGATTGTTGTTCAACAACGTGTCGGCAGCTTCGTTTTGCAAACAAGCCGAAGTTAGGGAAACTTGTTTGGCTCATGACGTCATCCGAAGCTCATCATCCTCCATGTACATTGTGCGTAAATGAGCGTCCTTCCGGAAGAATGAGCAAGTTATGCCAACGCTTAGCCAAATACGTGCTTTGTAAACGACGAGTCGTAACAATTGTAATGATAAACAACTGGATTTGATCTCACAGGTCGGCTTCCCTTTCGGACCCTGAAAGCTCCGTGACCCAACCTTAAAACTACCGACATGTCCAAGGGGTTCATCCTGGTAAGCTACATCTCCAAGTGAACACGTCCGTACACTCTACGTGTAATTCATTTTTCACGTGTTTTAAACGTCAATCGTGACGTTCACGGCACGACAGACGCCGAAGAGACAGGACGCCTCGACGCCTGGTTAATGAGTCCCGAAGGATCTGGAGCTGCGTCGACGAACGCACGAGACGTTTGTCACTCCGGTTCGAGGAGCGTTCCACGACACGCCATTACTGCCGTGCTAAGGAAGAACGCCGTATCAACATTCGAGAGTTGCCAAATTTCCCTCGATAAAACATGTATTTTTGACAACATTCATGAATAATTTTCTTCGAAATTTTCAGATAATTTAGATTAAATTGCGTACCAAATTGTCTGAAATTTTCGGAAAATAATATTCGCAATAGAGATGTTGCATGTGTGAGGAATTTGCGATTTGACTGTTTATTCTTACGTAAAAGTTTGCGAGAAGCACAATGGTGCCACTGGTTTTCTCTTAAATTAACTCCCAAGCTCAAAAAAAGCTCTCAAGTTGAGGCCAAAATGGAGGGGATATCCCACGCTATCCTGAGAGTCCACCTCTACATCAAAACAAACTCTCCATGCGAAGACAGGGAGCAAATACACTAGCAGGGTTGCCGTGTTTTCAGTTTTGGAGTCCCCAAATAAAATGGCAGCCCTGACAATGTATTTGCTCCCTGTCTTCGCATGGAGAGTTCGTCTTGATGTAGAGGTGGACTCTCAGGATAGCGTGGGATATCCCCTCCATTTTGGCCTCAACTTGAGAGCTTTTTTGAGCTTGGGAGTTAATTTTGGAGAAAACCAGTAGCACCATCATGTGTCTCACGAACTTTTACGTAAGAATCAACAGTCAAATCGCAAATTCCTCACACATGTAACATCTCCATTTCCCCAGTAAATTCTGTTTTTATCGCAGGAAACTTGGCAACGTCTGATGGCTCATACGGTGTTCTTCCTTAGGACTAGAGTCCTTTATACCCAGAGTAACGACAACTCGATTATCAGCTGACTGGCAGCCGACCTTGGCTGGCCATGGAGGCCGAAACTAGTGCACTCAAACGAACGATATTGGGGGATAAGGATCAGGAATCCTGCGATGTCTGTCACACAGAAACAACAACATCAACAAATTGATCAATTAAAAAGAAAATGAGATTGGTTTGTGAATAATTTCTTAATCTATTTTCATTTTGGACCGATGGCAATAACAATTTACTCTTGATAAACCACAATTAGGTAATATTTTCATTATTCTTGTTCACATACGAGGTACCGCCATCTTGGTGCACTAGTTTCGGCCTCCATGAGCGAGAACCAATCAGAATTGGATTTTTTTTTAGGCCACTTTCAGCCCAATCCTGGCCCAACCAAAAGTGAGTTGTCGTAACTCTGGGTATAAAGGGACTCTACTTAGGACGGCAGTATTACACGGTCGACGAATCCGCGCCGTATCCGAGCAGACGAGAGGGAAACGAAGCCCCATCCGAGGGCTTGTCACGGATAAGCGCAGACTCGAAGGGCGTATCTGCCCCGCGCCAGCTGACGAGGTAATTTTCTCGTCCATGCCAAAGCTCAAAATCCCTGTTGCCGCGCGGGGCACAGGACCGGGGTCGAAGCTCGGTATCCATTTCCCGGCCGTGGAAAAAAAACCGGTTTTGCCCGAGTTCCGACCGGGAAACAGGCCGGTCTCTCGGTGGAGTGTGCAGAGAGAAGTGCGCGAAGAATATTTCTTGCAGGACGACAATTTTCGCGGACAAAACCCCCTGAAATGCAAGTATTTTGAATATGGCAAGGTTTCCACCGTCAGGACAAATCGGAAAGTATCCGGAATTTGATGTCACTGAGAAAAATTAGGAAAATGTCAGAAAATTTGGTCATGAATCGGGAAATTCTAAGTGCCACAAGCATTTTGCAAACATTTGATTCAATGATGGATCGAATATTTTGATTTGTTAAAATATTTGATTCATTTTTAATTTATATATTTTTATATTTTATTTATTTGATTTGTTTTAATATTTAATTCTCGAAGGAGACTTGACGACACCGGGCGCCTGGACCCGAGACAAGACCAAGACCCGGGGAAAAAGCGTGCAGCCCACGCTTCCCCGCTCTCGCTCTCCGGATAACATCTCCGCGTGGTCTTTGTTTCTCCGCGACGCTCGGTCTTGAGCCCCCAGCCCCCCTCCTCTCGCCCCCCGTCCGCGAGGGTTCAGCGTACCCTCTCCGCGAGTGTGGACTCGGCGATTACCCGGACGACGCTCTCCTGACCCAAGGGTGCATCTCTATTGCTACGTGAGCCCTGTTCACCGCTTAACGCCACGCTGTCGGAGGTTCAAGTGGAAGCAGAGGTACACCCTTACGTCCAAAGAGCGGACGGTGCGAGAGGGCGAGGAAAATGACGGGCGGACGCGTTAAAGGTGCCGAGAATTTGCGATTTGATCATTGATTCTTTTGTAAAAGTTCGTGAGAAACACGATGGTACCACTGGTTTTCCCTGAAATCATCTCCCAAGCTCAAAAAAAGCCCTCAAAGTGAGGCCAAAATGGAGGAGATATCCCACCCTACCCTGAGAGTCCACCTCTACATCAAGACAAACTCTCCATGCAAAGATAGGGAGCAAATACATTGTCAGGGCTGCCACTTTATTTGTGGACTCCACAACTGAAAACATGGCATCACTGCCAATGAATTTGCTCCCTATCTTTGCATGGAGAGTTTGTTTTGATGTAGAGGTGGACTCTCAGGGTAGGAAGGGATATCCTCTCCATTTTGGCCTCACTTTGAGGGCTTTTTTTGAGCTTGGGAGATGATTTCAGGGAAAACCAGTGGCACCATCGTGTTCTCGCGAACTTTTACATAAGAATCAATGGTCAAATCGCAAATTCCTCACACATGCAACATCTCCATTGTTTCTCGATTGCGTTCAAACTAGCCGTTGAAAAGGAGGGAAATCTCAAGACCGCAGAAACTGGATGGTCTTGGAACATGATGTTTGTGGCATCACACCATCTGTAGTCGCGCCCATGGACTGCTGGCGGAGGAAAAGGAGAAGAAAATAAAAAGCCAGCGAGCAGGTATTAATTTGTCGGGGGGCAACGTTCTCAGTCTCACCTGTTGGGAACTCGCGACGGCCGCCCGGTGGTTCCCTGGTCGAGACCACGCCGCGGCCGCCATCGCCGTGAGTAGTGTGTCAGCCTCAGCGTGTGTAGCCGCCGCACAGTGGATCGAGTCGACAGGAGAGGTCGGACAAAATTCGGAGACTTTAAACGCTCATAACTCCGTTTATACAAAACTTTGATGTTCTGAAAGTTGTTCCATTGGTTTCCTCGAGAAATTTCCCTCTAGAAGCACCCCTTGAAACTTAAATTGTAACGAAATGAACACCAAAATGTACAGTTGAAGACGAAAATTCCATGTCCAACCTCTCTGATGGACTTGAACCACTGTGCGTCGCACAGTGGCTCGAGTCAATCAAAGAAATCGGGACACGCAATTTTTGACTAAACTGCAAATTTTGATGTTCATTTCGTCACATTTTAATTTTCAAGGGGTGCTTCTTGAGGAGAATTTTACGAGAAAACCATTGGGACCACTTTTAGAACCTCAAAGTTTCGTATACACGGAGTTATGAGCGTTTAAAGTCTCCAAATTTTGTCCGACCTCGCCTTTTGGCTCGATCCACTGTGCGTCGGGAGGAGCAACGTCGGTGACGTCACAGCCGCGTTAGTCAACGATCGGGCCGGAGCGAGCTTTATTACCTCATCCGCGGCGAAGTAGTGCCACCGTAACGTAGTGAAAGGGAATCGATCGCCTTCGTCGCCGGCGAAGCTTCGTGCCGTCATCCGCATCGAGCAAGTGTTGATTCACCCCGCGATCGGTCGATACTTGGACGCATTTATGCCGAAAGGAACTTTGTGCATAAGTTTTACGTGTAACGTAGTTCCTTTTGCATAAATACGTCCACTTGGCGTGCGAAGGTGTCCTCAGGATACGCGGCTCCGAGGAATTCACGGTCGCATGACTGACTCACCGGTGTTCAGTGAGTACCGATTGTAGTTGTCATCGATCGCTCTTGTGACGATTTTTTTAGGTTAGCTGCCTCCGTAAATGATGTCAGCCCTTTATTTCGATCTTCTTACCCCCTACCGTAATTCGTCGTTTCCCGGACGAATAACGTAACGTTACTCCCTTCCAACACTGGGAAAAAAAAAAATACATTGGATCTAGAGTCCAGACTCTTAAAAAGATTGACAAGAAAAAGTACTCTTGATTCAATCAGAATCTAGCTTCAAGTCTCTTAATTTAAGTGGATTTCGTTTTCGATTCAAGCAAAAATCCGATTGAATCAAGAGTATTTTGTGGATTAATGATTTTAGCTTCCGCCGCCGCGCCTCGCAGACCGCACTGTTTGACGCAATGCGTGAAGTATTCACGTAGTCTCGTAGGCGCTATGCGTTTCACGCTGATCGCACTGTTTGGCGCAATGCGTGAGGTATTCATGCATTCTTGTAGGCGCTATCCGTTTCACGCTGTCCGCAATGACCGCACTGTGTTTGATGCAATGCGTGAAGTATTCGTGCTGTCTTGTAGGCGCTTATATGTGTTACATGCCGATCGCCGCGCCGAGGGCTTCTCCTTTTCATCTCAAGTCCTCGTCATCATTTCTCTCTAAGGCGCGCCGTTCCAGGCCAAATTGCGTGTTTGGTTTCTCTCTTAACTCGACTATTTAAAGGTGCTGTCCCTCGTATCACTGAAAGACGACAAAAGTAGAAATTACTACGCTCTCAGAAAATTAGAGATTTTGTCGCCTTTTCTCGTTTGTAATTTTCTTTCTAAATCCGAATTTTTTTCATACCTACATTTAAAAAATTGCAAAATTTGCCGCTCCCAATAGATTTGCCGCCTTGGGCCGCGGCCCATGTGGCCACCCCCTTAATCCGGCCCAGGATGATGGAGATGACGTCATATCCCTCCCTCGTATTTCTCCTGTGATGTCGTTGTGCGAAGGACACGGCGCAGGCCGCAAAAAATCGCCCTAATGATGGGGCATCGAAAACCGCAGACCGGTAGTCTCGGCTCCCGTCAGTGAATCGATGCTCCTTCACCGACCGCAATCGGCAAACTCGAAGGAGCCCCGGTGGAAATTCAAAGACGCTCGTCTGACAGCGGCGAGGCGTTAATGATCGACAATCGATTTTTCCCCATTTGAAGCTTTAGTCAAAAATCGCTTATGAAAGTGGTCGTTACGAACACCTTGTGTATCAATCCTTTTCCATAGGTTCAAATGGCCGATCAATCGATATATCGCTTAGCACGCCACGCCACTGAAGTCTGACGAAGGTGCAAGTAGTGAGTAGCCTGAACAAAGCCCCGCGTATCCCGCCACACGAGACCAAGAACAGATCTTAATCCACGTCGCACAGTGGATCGAGTCGATTAGAGAGGTCGGGCATGAAATGTTTGGCTCAAACTGTAGATTTTGACGTTTATTCCGTCACATTCTAAACTTCAAGGGGTGTTCCTGAAGGAAAATTTCACGAGAAAACCAATGAAACCACTTTTAGATCCTCTAAGTTTTGTATAAACGAGTTACAAGCAGTGTTCGGAACTCACAGGCGCCAACGCGCCAAATGCGCATAAAAAATGAAGGCTCTCCGCAACGTGGCCCCCAAAAATTGCCCACTAAAAATTTGAATTTTCATTTTAGGTGATTATTCGAAATTTTCAGCACTACAAGTGAAAGCTTTTTCTATTCTTCACGATTTCTTCCTTAGTGTTTTTGTCTTCCCCAAGTTACAGTCACTTTACTAGTTCTGTTACGAAAACATCTTACGTCCAACTTTTCACTAAATGCGCCGCAATATACAGGCAAAAAGTCGATTTGGCCCCTAAAAATTCTTCAATGGCGCCTGAAAATCGGGCTTGATGCACCACATGGCTCTTAAAACTCAAAGGAGAGTTTCGAACACTGGTTACAAGCGTTTAAAGTTTCAACTTTTTGTCCGACCCCTCCTATCGACTCGATCCACCGTGCGCCGTTGTGTCACTTCACTTTTACCGCGCTTCCCGCGGGTGGCCGGCAGCCGGCCCGCAAGGTCACATCCACGCTGAGCGCGGGCGGGTCGATAATCTTCCGCGTTCGCTCCTCCGGTCCCTCGGATCGAAATCCCGAAAATGAAAAACGCTGTTAATGAACCCCCGAACGCTACGGCGGCGGGGGCGCGAGACCGGGTGGGGGTGGGGGGTCGTAAAAATGACGGAGGAACCAGTGGCGGTTCGGTTGCCTATCGCGTTTTGTTGCTAAGTGGATGAGCAGGATAGCATCACCTGGCGG
>NW_017547211.1:2381052-2585032 GCF_001854935.1 Bemisia tabaci | reverse complement strand
CCCCGCCCCGCCCGGCAGTCTAGACTCTCCCCCTCTAATTTTACATCTCATCTCGCCCTCTGGTTTCGCTGCTCCGCGCCGCGCCGCGCCGCAGCCAGCCCCCCCCCGCTCTGTTTCCCCCTCTCTCGTAGCTTGGGGTTCGCTCTTTCCACTCCATTGTATTTTATTCGAGTTCATTCAAAATCGACTACAATTTTAAGGCGGAGACGATCGGACCGGCTGTTGCCTATTTTTTTCCCGACGCCTCGATCCTCGCCCGGCGATCGGCGTTCGGATTATTTATTTTTTTCCTCCCTCGTCGATCCTCGCTGGAATCGCCTCTGATGACGGATCGATGGGGTTTTTACACGTATCGTTTTGATATTATCACGTGAATTATGTCTATTTATAGATGACATTTACTGAGAGAGAATCGATTTGCGTCGGATGAGAGCGGTTTTCATATTCTTATACAAAAATTATCCGAATTAGCGCTTTGTTTGAATGGAGACACCGCCGCTCACTTCGATCCGCCACTGATAGTCGATTGACGCAGTGAATTTATATACTTTGTAACTACAGATATTTTACTCCCTACTTTCATTTCACAATTTTTTTGAAGCACCTATTAATTTTTTGGCCTAATGCATCTCGAGACAAGATAATAGTTTTTAAGTAATGCTACTTCTTCCAGTATATGTACAAGACGATGAAAGTAAGAGAAAAACATGTCAAAATAGTGTATTTCTTTTGAAAAGTACACTAAAAGTCCACGACGTTTTGTGTAATTCAGCCGAAAGATCTGTCTCGCTTAATTTGTACGTAGGAGTTGTAGGTGTGCGATTTTCGCTGGCAACGCAGAGATGCCTATACGCACTTTGATTCATGCCTTGATGCAACTAAACCAGCTCCGAGATTGTCCTGGTCGCATAATCAAAACCTGAAGGCGCTATTCGTGGAAACGCTCCCAAGTGATAGCCTCCAACTCGACGGAACTTGGGTCAACTTCTTGATACAACTAAACCAGCTCCGGGATTGTCCATGTTGCATATGCACAAGTTTGAAGGCACTTTTTATGACGAAGCGCGACGCGTGGGATTGATTACTTCACAGTAGTCGTCTCGGCAGCGTTTAGCAAGAGGAAACCGTGTGTCATTCTCCAAAATAAATGGCATTTAGGGTAGGTTTAAGCTTGTTCTCAATTATATTTCCCCTTGCCAGGAATTTCAAAGACCGGAGAATTATATTGCGTGCGAAAATTCGACTTTAAGTTTTTTCCTAAATTGAGCCTTATCGAGGGATGAAACCCAGCCTCTTTTTCCGAGTTCCCTCTCTCGAAATGCCGTCCGTCTATCATTAAATCTACTAGATCTCTATAGAAATGAGCTCTACGGCGCGGCGCATGAACGCAAATACCCTGAAACGTATCGGGAATTCAGTTCATCAATTTTAAAAAGCTATCCAGAAGTAGATAATTCGGCGTTTCAGCCGACGATGAAATATTTTATGATGCTTTTGCAGGCATAGCCTCATCGGTACGCGAGCCGCGACCGGATGGATGGCAGAGGGGATGAGTCGTGTCGGAGCTGGAACAGGAACAGGGGAGCGGTTACCGCGAATGAAATTTCCCTCCGACGGAAAACACGAACGAACGCAACGGGGGAAAGGGCGGCTGCGTCGAGCGGCGGGGGAGGCAAGGGGCGAAACGTCTGCAGCGCCCCCGAACCCCTCCCGCCGGCCGGCCGGCGTCGCGATAGGGGGAGCCGCCCCCCGTTCGCGTTCCTCTCCCTGCAGTCTGAGCGGAATGCACGAGTTTATCAAGTGTCGATACCCCCTTTTTCTCGCCGGGTCGCCCCTCCCACCCAGCGGCTGGCTTACCGGCCCGGCGGTGGGTGGCGGATTGCATCGATTACCTCCCTGCAACAAGTGACCTTGACGCTATCCCCGCGCGCCCCTCCCCGCGGCCGCCCCTCCGTCGCGCCGGCCGGCTCCACCCTCCTTTCCCTTTTCCAGGCCCCGGTTGTAGACATGGCTCCCTCGTCCCGCCGCGCCGCCATGCTGCGCGCGCTTTTCGCTCCGGCTCCGCTTTTGTCTCCGGCGCGGCGCGGTGGCTCCGGATCCCCCGGTGGATCCGCGGCAAGTTGATCGCTCTTTCGCGAGGTTCGGCGGTGGCATCCTCCGCCCACGCGCTGACCCCTATGTCGCCAAGTAAGAACGCCGTATGAACATTCGAGAGTTGCAAAATTTCCCTTGAAAAACATGTATTTTTACAACATTAATGCATACAGGGTGTCTACAAGTCCGGAATTTCCGGAAAATTCGGAAATAGTACTGATTTTTGAAGGGCGGTCCGGAAGCACCGAAAAATTGCGGAAATTCCGCAAAAAGGTCCGGAATTTTTTTAAATTTTTTGTCATTTTTGTCGCAATTTTAAATTTTTGAAGTATTTCGAATTTCGTCAAATGGAGGCACTGAAAAAGTACAAATGAAGGTACTGAAAAAGTACGAAATTTTTCCGTTGGAGGAGGTACTGAATTTCTTGAGAATGTACTGTAAAAGTACTGCAAAAGTACTTATTTTTGAGCAGCTTGTTTCAGTAGACACCCTGTGCATATTTTTCCTTGAAATCATCAATTGCCTGAAAATTTTGGAAAATGATATTCGCAATTTTCCCAGTAATTCCGGGTTTCATCGGAGGCAACGTCTAAAGGCTCATACGGCGTTTTTCCCTAGCGCGGCAATATGCCCTGTTGATTTCTGAGCATCGCAATTGACGTCCGCACTTCGGCCCTCTCGCGCACTCCAGGTATTGACGACCCGGCCTCTTCAGGGTGTTCACGTGTGTGGAAAACTGGAGATTTTCCGGGAAATTCGAAGGGGGAAGAAACCATTGGCGCGTTCCTTTCAATTGAAGTGAGTCTCTGTCTTTTTCGAGGATCCATGCCCTGAGTTATAATCTGAATAGCGAACAGCGTAATATTAGGGTGTCCACTGTCAGTAAAAACCGAAAAATATTAGGGAATTCTAAAGTAATAGCTGTAGAGGTGGTTTAGTTTGTATCAACGCGTTGACTGAAGTTTCTTCGAGTCAGAAGTAATCGCACTCGGCATTGGCACGAAAAGCGCCTTCAAATTTTGAATATGCAACATGGACAACATCAGAGCTTGTTTAGTTGCATCTAGGCGTTGACCCAAGTTCGTGGGCATCTCTGCCCATTCAGTGTAGATCGCATAGCGGATCTTTCGGCTATTATTTTATTGCGTTTTCACTTTCTCTTTTTTTTTAAATCTGACTAACAATAATTAGAATATTCAGTGTAACTTCCGCACACTAACGTTCATTTAATATTCTGTACGGGATACAAGCAACCGCGGTTTTACACTGGAAAAAAAACACATTGGATCTAGAGCCCAGACTCTTGAAAACATTGAAAAGAAAAAAATACACTTGATTCAATCAGATTTTTGCTTGAATCAAAAGGAAATCCGCTCAATTTAAGAAGCTTGGTTCTTGATCTAAGCAAAAATCCGATTGAATCTAGAGTATTTCTTCTTGTCGATGTTTTTAAGAGTCTAGATTCTAGATCCAATGAGTTTTTTTCAGTGCACGTTACAATTAAGGTACGTATTTTTCTACGTCGACCGCCGAAGTGCGTTACGAAACGGGAGCATCGCATTCGTTATACAGGGTTATTCAAAAGTCACGCACCACTGGTCATAACTGTAGTTATAATTATGATATCGATTTGCGGTTTAAGAAGTTTTTCCTCAAATCGAGGGGGAAATATTTTAGGTACCTTCCAGTTTTTGATCCCCTCGGGGGACGGGGGGAAACTCAAAAATTTCAAATGGCCACCCCCTCATGGCCAGTGGTGCGTATCTTTTGAAAAACCCTGTATATTCGAAAGCCTCCAAACTTGGGCTTCCAGTTCCCATCGCTGCTGTTCTCTCCGTGCTCCCGAGCTCATCAGGAGGGGCGTCCAGAATTCGAATCATCCGGCAGGAGCGATAAGAGGGGTGGGGGGGGGGGCGGACTTTNCGGACTTGACATTACGGCCGGATAGATTATTCTCTAATCACGGTTTTCAGCTCTAATTGATCTCCGCCCGGAATTAAGCCGCGGATCCGCGTTCATCTTCAATTAATTGGCCCTCGGGCTAATTTCCCTGCTCCGCCCCCCGTTTTTCGCGGACGGACGGACGGAAGGACGGATGGAGCTTTTCTACCCCCGCGCCCCCGGCCCCGCGGCGATGCTATCCGGAGGTGGTCTAGACGATTGTTATCGCGGACGCCACGGCACGGTCATTAGGTGTGCTTTATGTGGATCGTCCGGGGTTCCTCCGCGCGACCCGTGAACCCTGCGCCTCGCCCGCGACACGTCCGCGAAATACCCGAGGTCCCCTGGAAGCCGTAATGAAGGACGGAACGGAGGAGGAAAGGGAACCCTTGTCCTAGCGTTGTTGGAATTCCTTCTAACCTGGAGAATAGCTCTGTGTCCACTTTTCAAAATGGAAGCTCAAAATGAATCGATTAGTACGATCTGTTCGCGATCGTTGATCAAAATAGAGTCGTGCCACTCTATTTTGAGTTGCAACACTCATCAATCGCATCCAGTCCCGACTTAGAGCCACTTATCGTTGAAATCGATTCATTTTGAGCTTCCATTTTGACGCCATTTTGACGAGTGGAGACAGCGCTAATGCTGTTGTGCAGTGGCGTGGCGTGCTTTGCGATCTATCGATTGATCTGCCGTTTAAACATATGTAAAAGGATCGATGAACGGGGTGTTCGCGACGAACACCTGAATAATCGATTCTTTACCGTAGCTTAAAATGGGGGATTATCGGAAGTCGATCGTTCACGCCCCGCCACTGCTGTCGTGCTAAGGAAGAACGCCGTATGAACATTGGAGTATTGCCAAATTTTCTTTGATCGAATGCTTAATTTTGAGGAAAATTATGAATATTTTTCCTTGAAATTTTCAGACGTTTTGTACGGAATCACGAACAAAATTATCCGAGAAATTGGTAGCCAAATATTCAAATAAACTGCATACGGCTGAATCGTCAGCCATCGAGAAAACAGGGAGTTGAATTGAAAGGAATTTCTTGATCAATCTCTCTAATTTCCTAATGATTAATATGACTGATTTTCTTTTCCGTTTCCCCCTCCTTTTTTCTGATTATTTCAGTATTGTCAGTCAATGCACCCAACCCCTCTCCCCGCTCCCTCTCCATCTACTCCTCTGAAGTTAAAAAACTATCCCATGATTTCTTTGCTTATTTTCAATATTTCATTTCTCTGTTAACAGAGGCTGATCATTTTGATGGCTCCTGTACCCAAACCCCTCCCCCTTCCGCTGCTTCTTGTTCCAATTCGTGTCTTTTTAGCGTCATTCAGTCACGTTGTTCTGAGAAACGCTCCGAGTTCCCGTTAGTTTTTCACCCGTATCTTTTCCAAGAGCTTGGTGATCATCAGTCCAACGGATGTGATTCTGTTACGACATCGGTTCGCTGTAAAAACAGTTGCGATGATCGTGCTCACAGCCTTGCGATGTCGCAACCGTTTCCTCTTACATATAAGTACAAAATTATATTTGTACGGCCGCACGGACATGCATCTTGGGACAAAAGGGACACAACCAGGGACAGCGATAAGAAATTTCTGAATACTTAAAGCACGAAACTTGATCTAGAAGGTTCCATCCTCAGAAAACTTTAACAGGATGTTCAGAGAATGCAGGCAATTGGAAAGAAGTCCTTGTTGGCTACATTTAATATTTTTATAGCCGGCAGCAACACTCAATTTTGTCGTTATAACTGATGACTAAATTGTTGAATAGCGCGCCCAGTAAGTTTGCCAAACTGGTTGCTCAGTACGTCTATCGCCAGTCATTATCCAGCGAAAATAGCGCTTATCTCCAAAAGCATCTTTAAACTTTAATACTTCTGAGTTTCCAAAATTCTTTTTTCTGAAGTGTTTTACGCAAAGTCAAAAGGAGGGGACGGGGCTGCATTCGCTCAGGTTCTTTATCGTCTGGATCGAAAGCGATTCTCAGATAGTTAGGATTTTTTTTTCCTTCATACGTGTTATTCTTTTTTGGTACTTTAAACTATGTGTGGGTGGTTTTAATGGGTGGAATGAAAATTCTAATGGATTGTTTCTTGTTTGTGTGTCGCAGGGATGCTTTTTGACTGAAGATGGCTTCGCCAACTCCGTCTCTGGACTCTTTAACTGGAGCGACGAATTCGATTAGTTCCTTGATCGACCAAACTGATTACAACTCGCTGAGCGACTCTCCGATTGTCTCCGATTGCAGCGGTGGTAGCAACTGCAGCAGCGAGAACACAGGCCCAGTCAACCACAACCACAGCAGCCACAACGGGATCAACGGCATCAACGGCTTGAACGGTCTCAACGGTCACAACGGCCTCAACGGGCTGAGCAGCCACAAATGCAGTCTGTGCAATGAGCTTACGGGGAACCCGAAAGTCCTGCCCTGTTTCCATACTCTGTGTCAAAATTGCGTCGACTCGAGCCACTCGTCGGGCGATAAGATAGACTGCCTGCTGTGCGAGCAGGACGGCAATATCCTCTCATCGCGGCTTCTGACGGTGGGCATCAACGACCTCTGCGTCAACAACTACATCGAGAACCTCAACTTCGATAAGATCAACTCGGACGACATCGTCTACCCGACGACCCCGGTGGTCTTCTGCACGAGCTGCAAGACCAAGCCAGTCGACGCCGTCGCCCGGTGCTACGACTGCGACCACTACCTCTGCCCCAACTGCGTCATGGCCCACCAGTTCATGCACTGCTTCGAGGGTCACCGCGTCATCAACCTGGAGAACGGCAACAGCAACGGCAATAGCAACGGCAACGGCAACAACATGGACCGCGACGCCAACAACAAGGACATCTCGGAGCTCAACGGCTTCAAGAACGGCCTCATCACCGGCGACAAAGTCGTCTTCTGCCCCCGACACAAGACTGAAGTGCTCAAGTATTTCTGCCGATCCTGCAACGTCCCCGTCTGCAAGGAGTGCACCCTCATGGACCACCCGAGCGGGATCCACGACTGCGAGCACCTCTCCGAGGCCGGGCCCAAGCAGCTCGAGTTCATGTCCCAGTCCGTCCAGGAGGGCAAGACCAAGGCCATCGACATCCGCAACGTCATGAAGAACCTCGAGCACTCCTCTGGCAAGCTCCAGGTCCAATACCACAAGGCCCAGAACGAGATCAACGACACTTTCCAATTCTACAGGTCCATGCTCGAGGAGAGGAAGCAGGAGCTCCTCAAGGAGCTCGAGTCGGTCTTCTCGGCCAAGCAGATCTCCATGTCGGTCCTCCAGCAGAAAGGACAGGAGACGATCGAGAAGATCCACCAGACGTGCGACTTCGTCGAGAGGCTCCTCAAGTTCGCCAGCACGCCCGAGTGTCTCATGTTCAAGAAGTTGCTCGACTCCAAGTTGCAGTCGCTGATGAACTACAACCCGGACGCCGGGCTCCAGGCCGCCTGCGAGCTTGAGTTCGTCTCCAACTACCAGGCCATCCAGGTGGGCGTCCGCAACACTTTCGGCTACGTCCGCTCCAACAGCGAGGTCAACATGGGGCCCAACAAGCAGCCGCCCATCGCCAGACCCAGCAACGGCACCATCCAGCTCAACGGCAACTCGGTCCTCGGCACCCTCAACGGAGGCTCCGTCAACGGGATCCTGGAGAGACCCTACACCAACGGCCTATCCTCGCCCACTCCCTCGCCCTACGAGTCGAACATCATATCAAAACGCTTCAGCGCGGCCAACAGCCTCGGCCCATTCTCGACCACCATCACGGACCTCGCCGTGAACGGTGTGAATCCCTACGAGAAGTGGTCCAACGGAAGCTCGGACATCTTCCAAAGCACCAGTCCTGACTACACCCTCTCCTTGTCGGGCACCAACGGGGACTCCGTCCTCGACTTAACCTCCAAGCTCTTGTCCACCGGAGTCTTTCCGCCCAAATCCCAGATCAAGCGCCAAAAAATGATCTACCACTGCAAGTTCGGTGAATTCGGGGTCCTCGAGGGGCAGTTCACGGAGCCAAGCGGAGTCGCTGTAAACGCACAAAATGACATCATCGTAGCCGACACGAACAACCACCGCATCCAGATATTCGATAAGGAAGGGAGGTTCAAGTTCCAGTTCGGCGAGTGCGGTAAGCGCGATGGTCAGCTCCTGTACCCGAACAGAGTGGCCGTCGTGAAAAATTCTGGTGATATCATTGTGACTGAGAGATCGCCAACGCACCAAATTCAAATTTACAATCAGTACGGGCAGTTCGTCCGGAAATTCGGCGCCAATATTTTGCAGCATCCTAGAGGGGTGACGGTTGATAACAAAGGTAGAATTGTCGTTGTTGAATGCAAAGTTATGCGTGTTATCATCTTTGATCAAGCTGGTAATGTTTTACAGAAATTCGGATGCTCAAAACATCTCGAGTTCCCCAACGGGGTAGTTGTTAACGACAAGCAAGAAATTTTCATTAGTGACAACAGAGCTCATTGTGTTAAAGTTTTTAATTATGACGGTGTATTTTTGCGGCAGATTGGTAGTGAAGGAGTTACTAACTATCCGATCGGTGTCGGAATCAATGCAGCAGGTGAAATTTTAATCGCTGACAATCACAACAATTTCAATTTAACTATTTTCACCCAAGATGGACAGTTAGTCTCTGCCCTAGAATCTAAAGTTAAACACGCACAATGTTTTGATGTTGCTCTTATGGACGATGGTTCAGTTGTTTTAGCCAGTAAAGATTACCGTCTTTACATTTATCGTTATGTCCAGTGTCCTCCAATCAGTCTTTAATTCAGTTTTTCGTCGTACATATCTTTGAAAATTAGCTGCAGTTTTCATGCAACATTGATATGTTATCTAATTTTATTCAGTTAACTGTAATTTTGATCTCTGGTTTTTTTCTTTCTTTATTTATTTACGTATCTGTTTATTTATTGATTTTTCCCCCTTTTTGTCATGGTTTTTTCTAAAATATTTGTTAGATCTGCCCATTCGGTAATGTTGAAGTTTTAATGTAATACTTTAGGAATTAGTTACTCATTTCAAAAATCACCTTGAAGTAAATCAATTTTGAAAAAATTTAAATTGAAAAAGAAAAGTAACATTGTAATGAAAAGAATTTTGCAAATCTTAAAATTTGACTGAATTATATTTTGGTAAAGTCTTAAAATATTATTTTCATGATTGTATGAAATAATTATTTGTTTTGATTGAATACTATTTTAATTATTTAATTTAAGAAAATAGAAAAAAATTAAAAAATATGAGGAAAAAAATTTAAAAAAATTGTTAATGTTTAAGTGTTTTGTAGAATTACATTTGTTGTACTGTGTTTGTAAGATTCTTTCTTTTTAAAGTTACTTTTAAGCTCTGATATCTGTATTTTTTTAACTTTTTTATTTAGCTAACGAAGCGTATACTGAAGGTATAAGATTCTCTATTTTTTTTTTCTTCATCCAATCTTATTCTCCACTAGTTGAGTTCAATGGACCATCTCAAAAACCAGTAGCATTATCAATGTCGTTTTGAGCCCCATAGAAATAAGGTTGAAGTCACACTTTTTGCTTTTCATTTTTTTCTCATTCAGAAATTCTGAAAGTGGGGAAAATCAGAAAAATATGTTGAGATTTCACAGTAATATTTTGCCCAACATTTTGCAGCTTGATAAATGGAAAGAATTTTACCCTACGTCGTTAACTTATCATATTAGGTGAAGCTGTGAACTGATCCAGCCCTTTTCAATTCCAAATGCTTCCTCGAATGTAGAATTGTGATCGTAAGCAGGATTTACTTAAGCCTTTGCTCTTGAGAAGGATACCCTGCTCTAACTATGACAAGCCTTTGATCAGCCTTTGGATATTTTCATTTCCCAATCCTCTTCCCTTCAAGTTTTGTATCTCTTAGGATTTGGCAATTAAGGCTGATATTTAAAGGTTTTTTTCCTTGTATTTTGAATGGTGTTTCGCGCAATGAAATATCTCAGCCCCCTTCCCCTTTCTTATAAATTATGCGAAACAATTGTATGTACTATTATTTACCCCACTCTCTTCTCGCTAATTCAAATGTAAATTGTCATTTGTAACTTGTTTTTCCAGTTTCTTTCTTTCTTAAGTTAAATGTTTATTTATTTATTATTTTTTTATGATTTTATATTATGTTTTGTTTTTGTATTTTGTGTGTGTTAGTGAAAAAGTAGGTTTTTTTATTTTAATTTTTATATCAGTAGTTTTGTCCCAGGTTTTTTCTGTTTTTCATTATCTCTGTTTTTCATGGGTCAGCTTAATTGGAGGAAAACTTTTAAAATAGACTCTCTGTTAAAATGTTTTTAACCTTGACCTAAACTTCTAAATTTATGTGGATAAAATACTGAGTAGAGCGACTCTAACTTGATTCACTGAGTTAGTTACAGGTATTCCCATAAAACTTTAAAAAAGGATATTCAGCACCTACTTAATGTTGATATTATAGCTTATTTTTTCAAAAATTTTAGAGGTGATGAGTTGACCAGCTTATTAATTCTTTACGGAATTAGGTTGCGTCGATAATTAATTATTAAACTTCTCAAGCTATTGTTTTACAAAGTGATAAGTTTGTATGTGTTGAATTTCAAGGAAAAGAAGGAATGAGCAGAAAATTTTTGATGACACAGAAAACTCCTCTTGAAAAATTTATATTTGTTAAATCTGAGTCTGTGGAATCATTTTTCTTGTAAATGTTGGTTAGATTCAAGATTTTAGCGAGTAACGTTTTAGATTTACATTTTTTTATTACCAGGGACTGAAAGCATATCGTGCTACAGTTTTTTCTTTAATCAATTTTTTATTATGTTTGTTCATAGTTATCCAAGTTAAAGTCTCCCTTTCTTCCGGTTGTTCTCCCTCTCCCCTCAGTACTCTTGAGACAAAATTTTAATCCGTTATGAAAAAATTTGTTGAAGAATGTCATTTATTATACTGTTGTGGTTTTATCTGGAAATTTTTGAGCAAGGTTTTGAGAAATTTTCAAGTATTATTTCAGTTTCTCTCATTTTTCAAATTTTTGTTTTTACTCTTGATAATTCATTTTAAAGAAAAAATAAATAAAATTATAATCAGAAGGAATAAAATACAGTAAAACATCACAAATTATACCTGTTATTGTTGGAGTAACCGTAGATATTTTGCTTAAAAAATCAACCGCCTAATTTCACGTTAGGTCCCATCATAGTTCCTATCATTGAACTAATACTGACTCAGCTTCTGAATACATCGTAAAGAACTGGAAACAGCGCGATAATACCGCTATAGTGCATCGGCTGTTAGATGAATATAATATTTATGTTTGTTACGATGTTTCGAAAATTATCTAATCTGTTTTTTATTCTTGATAAACTCGATAAACTGTATTAAATACTTAATTTTAGGGCGGCTCTTAAAATAAATTGTTGTTGAGCGATTACCTTATTTTCGCATCCTAGTCAAGAGTTGGTTCTTTCTTTTTATTTATACTTTACTTTATTATTTATCTATTACTTTATTTAATTCGTTTTTATTTTTTCGAGCCGTCCTTTGTTAATAATTTAAGAAAATTTTATGAGACTCATTCCTTGTTTTGTGTAATTGTTTTTCCTTTTCTTTTCTTTGCTATGTTTTAATTTTAAGGCCATCTTTCTTACAACATAATCAGAAGCATTTGGTAATGATTATAACTTAGCTTTCGATTTCTCAAAACTACAACGTCTCAACCATAACGTTTGTCATCTGTCATCAACCTCTTGCTCCCAGATATTGCTGGCACAAATTCTAACCTCAAGCAAGTCGGTTTTTGTTCCCAGTATGTTTTGTTGATATCAGTTTTTCAATACTTACACCAACTAGAAACCATTCCCACGCTATTTTCTAGATTCTGCTTTTTAGGTTCAGTTTTCAAGAGTCAGATTTCTGCAGAATTTTTTTTATTTTTGTATCTCATGTGATTTAATTTTCATTTCATTTCTCTCGATTTTTTCCCCTCCCTCCCCCCCTTTTTTTAGTTCACCCTCTTAGATTCCACTCAATCAACAAAAACACTTGGGTCAATAAACTCAAATCCAGAGGGATTTTTGCTGTCGGATGATTTTCGTTGGTTATAACGTTTTAAGTAAGATGTCATTGAAATTATGAATGCGTTGATTAGTTGTCATCAAGAGTTGCAGCAATGTGAAAGTTTTCCAGAATCCACCTTATCGACCTCATGAAAGATGTATGAAAGGTGTCCATAAATTACATGTTAATTTTAAAAAAAAAAAACCACTACACTGTAATTTCTGGACACTCTTCAATGGTTCCAATGAAAGAACTGTGTTTTGGATTGGCTTGGTATAACATCTATTGCAAGAATTATCTTACTCGGAAAATGAAAGAGATGCATTTCACTTTGAGAATTTTAAAAGTCCTCTCAAGCATCCTACATTTCTTTCGTTTTTCAAGTTTCAGTATGAGAACAAACCTTGCATTTTTAGTTAAAGTTAAGGTAATGATGACCACCCCTCTTTTAAGCTGGAACCATGTACCTACAAGAGGAAGTATTTGAGGGAAATCAGGAAATTAAAAACAACTTTATAGAGGGGCGTTAAAAATACCCTCCATAACACGATAAAGGGTACCCTCCATCTGTAATAATCCTCACAGTTTAGCCTCTCATAGTTGTTAATGGTCACTTCAAAACCATTAAGATTTTTCTTAAATCTTTCTTTCTCTGTGCAGGATTTAATTTTTTTAAATTTAATCAGTAATTGATAATGCTAATGTGAACATCTTACCTTAAGACGAAGGGATCAAAATTTACATATTTTGATTGTCTGTGGAAATGCACGGAAAATCCCACATGTCTTTTTCAGGAACAATCTGTATTTTGAATAAGTATGAGGTTTGGATTTTCTTTCATCATTCTCGCTCTTATCCTGCAACTTGAGTCAACCTATTTTGTCAAAGACCAGTTTCAGCAGGTCTGATACTGATGCATATATTCAAGGTTTTGTAAGTCCTCGCCGTTCCGTTAATGTGTATCTGCGGTTATGATTGATAGCTCTTAGTCTCTGTTAAACTATTCCTGTGAAGGACCAATTATTCAATTATGGCAAAATTCTCTTCAGTTTCTCTCACTACTCCCAATTAGGATCGATGCCAGTCATGATAATCTTTCAGCCTTCTTTTTCACAACTGCATTTTATCTCATGCTCCCAATATTTTCCTTCAGATGAGCCGTTAGTTGGTACTTAGTTCAAGTGATGTTAGAAGTTGACCTTTGAGCAAGTCAGTTTCATTTAAGAATTCATGTAAGCGTTACTTGTAGTGTGGTTGTATTTAGGTGTAAATGTAAGTGCATGTGCTTATATTCACTTACCGATTGGTGTAAATTTGTTACTAAAGCCATTTCTGTCAGAGAATTTGTGCCACAATTCTGAATACTCCTTGTAGTTATCATACTTCAAATTCAAGTACACATACTAAAATGAGAGTAACCCTGAATTTTTTTTAGCTCAAATTTCATTTTGTAAGATAGTTACTTTTCTTATCAAATTTAGTTGTATTTCAATTTTGTCCCTTTGTTCTTCTGATTTATTTTTCATTAATGAACATTCAAAACGCGTTTGTTTTTTCATGTACACACATATTTATACATTTTTTTGTACTTTGTAATTTAGCCTGTTAAGTTTAAGAATATGTGTGTGTTTACACTTAATTACTGCTTATTAAGTGTCGAAGATAAATGAGGTAAATACTAGATAATATTTGATTTAAACTCATGTATTTTCTTTTAGCTACTATTCATCTTCAACATTTAATGCAATGGTAAAATTGTTGTTGTTATTTCTTGTTATGAAAGGATATCAGATACGAATATTTTTCCAAGCGCCCTTTGTCACCAATCATTTCTCCAATTTCTACAACATTGGTCGATTTGTTGGTAAAAAATAAATTCTTCATATCGAAGTCATTAAAATTTTTAACATTGATATTTAGCACAAGCTTGAACAAAAAACCTTATTCTGATTCCTCCATTATCATTGTTGCAAACACTTTGCTTTTTGTTCTCTCTGAATGGCTTAATATTAATGAGAGTAGTTTTCAAAATTCAGGTAGTCGTCAAGAATATTAATTCCCATTTTACCGCCTGTCGGAAGATAGGTCTAATTTTTAGTCGTGTTAGTATTTACGGTCGCCATCAAGAACTTAGCGCACAATCTTCCGGCTGTAGACAAAGAAAAAGAAAATTTGATCATGAAAAACTCATTTAAGACCTCAAAATGTTAGTTAATAGTCTCTCTCCTATGGTACAGTTAATTGGAAAAACAATTCATGTTCCATTTAAGGGTTTGATTTCAATTGAGAGCAACCTCATCTGAAAATTCTTTGGGTCAATTGAATCAGAATTTTCAGTGAATCATCTTTTAATCAATTGGGATGTTTTACTTTTGCTAGAATTTAGTTGCGTGTAAATATATTTGCAATATCGAATAAATACTCATTACTCACTGAATTTCATCGATTTGAGATTGTGTACAGTTTTTTCATTGATGCAAGTTTACTTTTAAGTAGGAATATCGACTGTTGTTTATCTTTTTGTTACGTTAGGTTAAGGCCCCCTCTACTCTCTTAATATCAAAGCCATGTTGTTTGGAGGTTCTTTCTTCCTGCCCCTCCCTCTCACTTCTTCAAGAAAGTTTGGTATTGCTTACAGATTGTACGCTTCAACTATGATCATATCATCTTACTAAACAGTATTATACTTTTTTGTTTGTTTTGTTTCGCCGGTTTGAAATCTGATCTATGTCTTTCAGTATTTAGTATTTTTTTCAAGTAATTGCTTAGTTTCTCCATCTTTATCATCAGCCACCATTTTGTCCCCTTTCACTGCACATATTTTTTCTCATACTGATTCAAGAACTTTTAAATGCTCTTTCTGGTAGAAGAACAATATTGAATTTCAATAGCTATTTTCATCACATTTACCAAGGCTCATTTCACCCTACACTCTTGAGTAATGTCTCATTGACAATGTTTGCTGTCAGACAACGATTAAAAAATTAGAATAGCTAAAAAATCGTCCTCTCTACGACCTCAAGACACCAATATTTGCTCTCGCCATGATTACCAGCTTACTTAAAAATTTATATCGACACTTCTGATGAAATAACATCAGATTCATAGCACTGCTTCTTCGTATCCCTTTAAATACCCATAAATGATTCATTGAAAGTTCAGTTAAAAGTGGTCACCTCGTTTATGTTTTCCACACTAATTTATTTAATTTTTTTCTTCCTCTTATTTTTTTTCCTATTTTGCTTTGTAGATAGTGCATGTATTTGTTAACTAATTTCAGTGTTATACTGTTTGATGAAAAGTAATTAGTTGATTACTATGATCATTTCATTTAGTTTGTTAGTACCTATTTAATTTGTGTTTAATTTTAAGTTTCTACTGTTACTTCCCTGAGGCTTAAAATATGGAAACTTGATGAGTAAGGAAAGTCTGAAGCTTAAGTGCATAAAATTTTCTCTTAACCTCCCAGCTTAATAAGTTCTATCCCTCCTTTTCCATGAACTTGATGAAAATAGGTGTTCTTGGTCAATCACTTACTAAAGATAAATAAAGAAGAAGCCACCAGTCTTCTTTTCTTTTATATCTAGATTCTCGAAAGTGTTTCTCTACTGATCATCGAACACAACCCCCCCTCTCCCTGCTGAATGGGACTGAAAGTTTGTTCATCCTCCCACCTCTCATTGTTTCCCATTGAATTAAATTGAGCTGAAATTCGACTCAGAAAATATTGTAATATTATTTAGCTGTACTTACCATTGTACATTGTACCACCATCCAACCAACCCACCCTATTTTTCAGTCTTATCATGTTGTTTTTTCCTCTCATCAGGAAGTTTTCCTTTAACATCCTTTGGAACCTGATAAAATTTTATTTTCAAAAGAATAACATGCAACAACTGATTCGTCCAATGCAGAATATTTATGGCTGCTTTTTTTTCAGTCTTTTAAAGCAATGGGTGTTGCTAACTCCTTCTGCGCTCTGCGGTGTGCCATGGTGAAATGGAATGGGTGGTTCAGTTATTTCTGATCTTGATGATTTAATTTCTCATCTCAGGATTTGAAACTTGTTTTGCAGTGTTCCGTAACTAGCTCCTACTGCCGATATTTTAGCCATTAGTATGTTTTCGTCGTGATCATTCTTGGTCTGCCTTTTCACTAATGTCTTGTAAAAATCGATTTAGTCTTGCCTACCCCATTATCTTTGATGAGAAAATGTTAACCGGAACTGAAGGAACTTGATAGGAAGTCGTTATCCCTTCATACATCTCTCATCTGCTCGTAACTTTCCTTCTCTAGACCAGTGAACTTAAATTCTCGCAGGAAACTCAATGTATGTAGAGGAAGGTGAGATGTTGACTCTCTGAAATTAAATGATGAAAAGGAATATAAGTATCAACTTTTTTTTTTTTAATTTTGATCTTCATTAACTACTGTTACCTTTGATTGCTAACAGATTCTCAAGTTCCGGTGCTGTAGCATTCCATCTTTTTGTTTTTCGTATTATTTTGTGAGATGCTGAACCTATTCACAGTGTCTGATGTCCCCTTGAGGTCCCTATCTTTAAAATTGGTTTATTATTTTCCCTATTCCTATAATGTTTTTCGTTCCAATGGAGAGGGTTCTCTGAAAGAGAAGGAAGGAGGTAAATAATTGTATACTATACCGCAGTCCGAATTTAAACTTCTATACCCTCAACACTTATGTACAAAACTTCATTCGCAAGTCTCCTTTTCCTTGATTAAATCTCAGATCCTTCACATACAGCGAAAAGATTTTTCAACTGAACACTCACTCATCGAAAGAGAAGCCATTTAGAGAAATGTAGTATAACAGCACTTGCGACATTCTTTCGGAAAACAGAATAATCTTACCTTCCAAGAATGAGAGATATGCTATCCATCCACAAATTTTTTACCTCCTTTCTAATACTACCTTTCTTACTTAATCTCTTCAGTTTCCCAGCAGATCTATTATTTTGCAACAATTTTTATTTATTTTTTTTTATTATTATTTTTTTATTTTTATTGCCTTGTCTCTGCCATAACTTTCATCACAGCAGAAATGTGTAAGATTTTAACTCGTAAAATTTGGCATCATGCTGCAGTACCCTTCTACTGACCCTCACTCAAATGTGTTAGCTCCTCCGATTTCTAATCTAGAGAAAATGATTGGAAAGGCCTTTCTTATCTTATTTTTTTTCTTCTTTTTTTTTGGTTCGTTTTCTTTTCTTGGATTAGGAATAATGTCTAGCTGTCAAATTGTTGTGTTATCCTCTAATCCCCCTCAACTGATACACGATTCCTCAAAAAATTGTTGTATATTTCTTCTCCAATGCAACCTGACAAAATTCATTAATTTCTCCAGGTCACCTTTCCTTCTTCTTGATGTTTGGAAATATTATGATCTCAGGTGTGGCTCATTTTACCGAACTTAGCCCCTGTGATCAAAGGCTTTTTTTCTGTTTTGTTTCTAGTTTCAGTAGTTTTTCTTCTCTGTAATCCTCGTGCAGAAGAAATTCGTTTAATTTATCAGTTTATTAAAAATTGTTTTTCACTTTCGTGCATTCTCTTGATTTCCAATTCTTGAATTTCGTACTCTCCAGGATACTACATTGCAAGAGAAAGAAAAATCCAGAACATTGCATTGATTTGTTTTAGAGTATGTTAATGACTACCCTCATAGGAACAATTTTGTAGTTTTGTACTTCTCTCCTTTATTGTTTTACTGTACGAGCATGACTGTTTTTTAATTGGTTGTTTTTATCTAGCTACAACTATTATTTTTACTCTTAATTGCTACTTGTATCAATACACTTTTTTTTCCTTTTTTTTATTTGTTTGTATACTTTAATTTTTAGTTATTAATTATCATTATCATTTTTATTATTACTATTACTATTACTATTACTTTTTCATTTTTCTGTTTTTATTGTTGTAATGTTCGATTTTTAATATATTATTTTTTTCGTAAAATATTTGTCTGCTTTTTTTTTTACGTGCTGATTTTTTTACTTTACTTTTCCTTCTCTTCTTCTCCTCTTCTCTTCACCCCTCCTCATCAGGCATACTTCCCAATATAGTAGAAATATTGATATCTGATATCCTTACTAACATAATCCCTAACGTTTTCCAAACATGTCCAGAGCGACTTTTAGGCACGATATGTAATGCAAGAACTAGTCAGTTGTTTACCTATGTTTTAAGTTTATTTTCTTACAATGAAATTGATGACATAATCATTTCAATTTCCTCAATGATTATATATATCAATTAATCTTATTAATTTCATTTAATTATTTATTTTATTTATTCATTAATTTTTTTTTTAATTTTTTTATTTTGTTCAGTGTGTTTGGATTAATTTTATACTTCTTTTTTTAATTAATGCATCAAGTTTTATTAATTACATTATTATCAATCATTATCATTATTTTCATTTTCCTTTATTTCATCAAAATTCGTCCATTTAAACTCCTAATTTATTTGACACGATTTTCTATGTGCTGTCATGATTTTTTCCCCATTGTTTCTAAGAAATGAACTTCATACCCACAAAAGCATCTGGAAATTTTGATTTGTTCCAGGCTTAGCTCACCCTTTCAAACTTTCCCCACTCAAAGTTTCCATCTTTTCATCCTTTGCTTTTCACTAACACTTACAAATCTTCAAAGCTCAGCATCATCCGTTGAATAAAACAGAAAAACATCATCTGTAATTAAGAATAATCCAAAAGTTAAAAAATGAAATTCTTACAGAATGCCCAAATTTTTCAACCACAGATAATACATTTTCTTGATAGCTCTCTGTAAATAGTGACATTGTCTGAATGCTTAATCACTCTTGAAATAAGTATGATGGCCAATTTCACTTATAGTATCACCGCAGTAATAAGCATATTCTATTCAAAAGTGATTCAAGCTCTTTAATAATATTTATGTCCATGGGAACTGTTTTTCTAGTTGGTACCTATGTTTAATCTGTACTGAGACTTAAAACAAATTTAAAAAGAAGTCTACGTGAGATATGTAGCACATTGTCTGGTCTGTGAGGCATTTCAAATAATATCTGAGTATAAATCCTGAAGCCAGCTCGTATTAATCTTGATTAGAAAAGCTGAGAAAATAATCCGTTTCATACTTAGGTTTCTGAGCTGGAAATTCTTGTGAGGATTAGAAGTCAATTTTGAGGAAACCTGTTCCCTCAAATTTTACTGGCATTTAACTGAAAGTCCATGCAGACTTTGTGCTATATTAAACATTTACAGTAATGTGGCCAAACATCTTGAATTCAGCCATTATTCAAGTCAAAAGCTGGAGCTAGTGTCATTGTATCGCTCAATTATTTTATGCATAACAGTTCCAAGTCATCATTCGTTTTAAAAAGGGGAACCGCCCTGAACCTTTTGAGGAATACCTTTCCGCCTGGCAATTAGTGAGGTAGAGTAATATTATCACCCTTGAGCTTTTCCTCAGAATGATGGATGAAACATACTACTAATATTACACAAAAAAGCACATGATTTATGACTCCACATCCAGTTCTTAAAAAAGAGTTTCTTCAAGGAAACTTACCAGCCAATACTTATTAATATCACCTTCAAGTGTAACTTGTAACTGGTTACTTTAATAGGACAATATAAGGACCTATTTTGATGATGAAACTCCGAAATGAAGTATTTTAATTTAAAACTTTCCAGACTGTCTGTCACACTCAGCTGTTTGAAGGATGTCCAGTCATCATTATTGCAAAAAATTAGGTGCTTTTTCCTAGGTGAAGCTCAAAATCTGTTCTCTGAAAATATTATTACCCCCCTAATCTTTAGAGGGATCGATTTGCCTGAAGGGATTATGTCGGGGCGGAACGTCTCAAACAATATTGAAAAGAAAATTCGAATTTTTGTAGGTTCTCTGTCAATTTAAAGTCACTCATTAAAGTGATGGTTGTATCTTCCAATACATGTCCCAGCAGCAATGATGCATATTATTTTTGTCAAAAAATCCTTCCTCAAATTGTTTAAGATACTAAATCATCCTACTCAATTAACTTTAATGTAAAATGAACTCACCCGAGAAAAAACTTTGCTCATTTCTAAGAGGGGTTTACATCGATAAAAAATAAAGGATAATCAGAGCAGAGCAAGCCACTCTAATTGCAAAAAAATTAAATTCTATACTGATCTTGAGTATACAATAAAATGTCACGAAATTTCCATCATGGTTGCATACCTAAAGAGCATTTTGTGCTGTGAAAAATTGGCGAGAAATTTTTGCCCATCAGAAATTAATTTTTTACCCAAATCTTTACCCAATCTCTAACCAACAGATGTACTTAATGCTTTTGCAAAAGAAATTAATCACAGTACCGAGTTGGCATAATTGTTATAAGTGGTTGAAATATTCTAGATGTTAAATTTTCTCTCTTTGCCATTGGGGAACGTACAGGTATGGCCAGAATTGAACTTGAAAATTGTGTAAAAAATTTCTAAGTTAGACCAACAAGAAATTGGTAGAAATGTCGGTGTGCATTTTCACGTAAAAATTGCACGAAAAGGTTTCGTAGTTTGTAAATTTAAGATTTTTTTTTCAACCAGAATGTTTTAAAATTTACAAGATCAGTGGTTGATTTAGTCGAAAAAACTATAAGTGTTACCATTATCTGCCTTATTGTCAGGTAAGTACTGTAAAAACAGTTTTGAATGGAGTTTTACACCTCTTAATTGTGTGGCTCACTACTATTGCTACTGGTTTTTAACAACTCTGTTTCAATTCGATTTGAAAATTTCTGCATTGCTCCTGCTTTCAAATTATCTGTTATCTTTGTCCCTTTTTTTTTTTTTTTTTTTTTTTTTTTTTTTTTCACTTCTATCTGACGTGTTTAATTTTGCGTGTTTACCTTGATCAGTACTTGACAACTTTACATCTCTTTCCAAATCAACAATGCCTTTTTTCAAATTTTTGGAAAAATTGGTTCATCAACACTTTGGACTTTAATGAAAGTTTGGAGAATTTTTCATTATTGTTATTAGTGTTTATTGCCCTCTTTTGTTAGGCATAAATCTATCCATGGTAATTGTGTAATTACATAAGTACCAAAGTACCTATTTCTTTTTCTCATTTTTCTCTCTTTTTTTTTGCTACAATGAAACTAACTAACAACATACCTACAGATAAAAAAAATAAACTTTGGTCTGAGGCATAAACAATGTTTAAAAAAAATTGGGAATAATTTTATACTTTTATATACTCACAGTTTTCTCGAGTAACCTTTTTCACTGTCAAACTAATGCTCTAATTGTTTCTCTCTTCAATGAAGCCTTATGCCAAAAATCACTTATGATCTAAAAAGTTGGGAAGATTTTCTCTGAAGTTGGCCTGGAAAGTATTGTTCCTTAAATGATTATCTGATGCAAGAATGGAATAGGCATTTACTTGGATGATCGATACCAGTGTACATTTACTGCAACTACAATTTCTTTTATCAAAATCCAACCTGGAATTGGCTATTTCTACTCAGAAGAAGTATGATACTCATGACTCTTTCATCAAATTGTAAGATTGCTTGGTGTGGTAAACTTTAATCCATCTTGTAAAGTAATTAAAATGCTCAGAGATACCTACCTACAGAAATAATTAAAATAGTTGAGTTTGAAAATTGCCTAATATCAGAAACATGAATGTGGGGTACTTGAAAAGAGCAGAAGAATTTTCTAGTTTGTTCAGTAGCTGTATTTACTTCCTAAGTTTTTTGTTGGCTAATTCTCGCATCTAGAAGTAAATCAGTTATTTTTAATTATGTTCCACTCTGTACATACCTATGATTTATCTTGATACTGTTGACAATTCCAATGAAAGTTCTGAACTGGACTATAAATTTTCAAACTCAGGTGGTAATTTTTAATGTTTCTGTATGCATATGGGTGAATGTTTTAAACTTAGATTGTATCTGCCTATTTTACTGATCCGTTTGACTTTGTCTGTTGGAATTTATGTCTGTTACTGAACTAGGATTTGCCCAAACTGTAAATACTTATGCGTTAATTCCATTTTTATCATAATCATCAATTTTTTTCTAAAAGCAAATTTTTTTATTATTATTATTATTTTTTTTTTGTACTATGAACTTATTAATTAAATCATTCCTGTACCTAGTTAGGTACCAACCTATCTATCTGTCTGTGCGTTTTCCACCCATTAGATCTATTTTCCACCTGATGACTCACCCTAAATGAGAGGTACCTACGTAATAATTAGTAAAGTTTGTGAATGACTGTAAAAGGAAGCACTTCAGGTTTTATTCAAGCATATTTACTAAGATTTACTTCAACACTTCCCCTGCTATATGGAAGAATTAATGGGACAGGGTTTTGGAATTCCAAGTGTGCGGTGGTTTCCACAACAGGTGCCTCCACAGGAATCCTTTTCTCAAGGAGTTTGCCAGGTATCTTCATCTCATATGGAGTCAAAGCTGTTGCAAACACTGGGAAATTTTGACTTTCTATTCTATATTTAATTAAATATCAACTTATGGGAATTAGCTTTGAGGTATGATTTTTCTTTTATTTTCAACTCAATTTTTCTCTTTTCATCTGAGACTTTGTCAAAAAGAGAATAATTGAGATTCATCATTAGGTATTGTCAATTAAAACCTAGGGAACATTTTGCTGAATCACGCCTTTCATTCTCATATTTTACTTTAGCGTTAGGTATTATCTATGTATCTCCTACTTTGAAGAGTCAACCAAAAAGAAAGAAAAAGAAAAAAAAGGAAAAAATCTAAAATAAAAAAAAAAGAAGTTTGTATTTTTCGATTTCTCCTGTTGTGAAGGAGTTATTTTTGTATTTAAAATTGCATGGTTTATAGTGAACTTATTGTATTTTAGTTACTTTTTGGATTGTTGCTTCGTAGATTTTTGAATTGTTATTAATGCAACTTATTTTATAAGGTAAGAATAACTAAGAAAACATTGTGTGTAGTTCTTTGTAAGAGACATGAAAACATGCTTATGTAAATAAATATCTCAAACTGTACTCGTCCACTTTTACAGGAGCAATTCCTTTTGCAAAAACTGAAGTGTGATAGTGTTTATCCCAGAGCAAGTTTTCACCTTAAAACTTTTGCTTATTGGTAACTAAGGAAGAAAATGTTCTTTATCCTGAAAGATAAAATATTCTATGAACTTTGTAATTCCTTAATTTGATTTAACCATCCGCTGCATTTTCTCCCTCCTCATTACTGCACCTCAGTACCTATTCTTTGCACTCATGGGTACTGACTAATTTTCAAATTTTTTTTCTTTTTGTTTTTCACTCAGTTTTATTCAATCCTTATTTGAAGCAAATCAAGAAGCATATACTTACCTTCATTAACGCACAACATACCTAGATTTTTATTGTATCATTGACAACATTTGTGGAAAGAAGAATTGTCTATTGCACTACCTACACTGTTTCCATTGAGATGTTGCTTTGTGCTTAACTGTATGGTTTGATAAATATAATTAAAAACATTTTTTTTATCATAACAACACCCACAGAAATATTAAAATATCTTAGAAAGTGCATATTTAAATAGGTATCAATAGTCTAAAAATGCCCATCAATAAAATCAAAAACTATTTGCAAATAGAGGTTGCCAAAAAAACAAAAAAACAATGGAAAATATGTACTTATAAGTATACATACAATTCACTCCGTAACAAACCTGACATCATTTTTTTCTGTTTGTCACGTCTTCATCTCGGAAATTAATCTTCTGTGAAATTAATATTATATTTACCGATCAAATATTACTTAATCAATAAGTAGTCACATCTACTTTTCTGCGTGGACCAACATTTTTATCGTTTAATTTATCACCAAAATTTCCAAAGCTCCACTTTTTCTACTCTTACTTTTCAGTATTTGATTTAATTAGATACATTTGCATGTGAATATTTAAAATTTTGATTCCTAAACTCTAACCTCTGGTGGAGACATTATGTAACTTTAAAAGTTATTTTTCTTGTTGAAGATAACTATCACTTCAACCAGCAATCTTTTAATCAACAAGTCATTGCGTACCCTTCAATCTTAATTGTGTCATCAAAATAAATGATACATCAGTCGAGAATATTTTCTACTGATACAAAGTTTTACCAATGAATGAATTCACTCACACTTTCCAGTTCACTCCTTATTTCCACGGTGTTCAAATATTTAAATTTTAAAGCCGAGAAAAAAAATGTAAAAACATTTATCCACGTAAGTTGAAATCATTTCCCCATCCAGTTGTTTTATCAGAATTTACTTTTCATTGGCCCATTACATTAATTTGTATCTTTGGATAACTTTCGCTCTTTAATGACAGTCAATAACTGTCAGTAAAAGGAGCATACAAAGTATTTGCATCGTCAAATAATTTTTGATTACACAGAAAATAAAGTCATCTTTTTTACAAAATAATATTGGAGTCTACTACCTACTAATGTTCATTTTTTCTGTTTTAACATCAATAAATAGATCTACTTAAGTCATGCTCCAGCAATGGGTGACAGAATAAAATATTCTGTCAAGATATTAGATTTTTACTGATGAAATACAATCCTTCCTTTTCCTCCTTGATTATTAAGATGACCTTATTTGAGGAGGACATGTAGGTAGATATACATGGTATAATGACAATGTAGCTATCGCAGCATGAAATCAGGAAGGGGCAATCGTGAAGCATTCTCACAAATATAAGAGAGAAGTTTTTTCTGAATTGTTACTCCTTTCTTCCTTTCTTCCACTTTTAGGTGGCAGTTGTTGTGATTGGCTCTTAAATATTGGTTTGATGCCACTTTAAAAATAACATTACGCTATGTAGACACTTCTAGACGATGGAAAGGCTGAATTTGTGAAGTTTGAACTTTTGTAATTAATTTTATTTTTGCATTGCCAAATGAATTAGTTAGGTTAAACAATATTTGTACTGATAAATAATAATTTTTTTCAAGTATTATGTTTGATACATTATTCGTTTTGAGACTATTTTCTTCGTAATTTTACTTCTCTTGTAGATATTCTCAGTTTTGTCTGTTTGATGTGTGTAGTTTGCAATAAATAATCAATGAAAGCTTTGTTGATTTCCCCCTTGTTTTTGTTCTCTTAAATTCTGTGCACACTCCCCAGTTTAATATTTTACTTTGCCCCCCCCCCTCCCAACGAGCAGGCACCATCAATTTGAAGGTGAAACAAATCACATTTTGAGACGTTTCAATTTTCTCTCTTTTTTTATTGTCAGTATGAAATATATTTTAAATGAGTATTTTTAACAATCCTTCAGCATACTATTTTCTATAGTCTCAAAAATTTAAGTTTTTATATGCGTCACTCACGTTTTGTTGAATTTCCTCACCCTATTATCACACCTTTTCATGTGAAAACAGGCTGCCGAAAAAAATCAAGTTTTTGTATAGACGGAATTTCAGTCGTTAAAACTGTCTTTTTTTACATCAGGTGCATTGAAAGAATTTCTCTTTTTTTTAAAATAGATAACTCTCAAATGTTGCTATGTGGCATTCAAAATTAGTCAACCTAAGTAAGTACTTTTTATGAGCATGAACTTTTGCACATGGCTCTTGTATGAAACAAAGGCGAGAAGATTTTGGTTTCTAATCGCAATTTTGTCTCACTATTTCTGTCACCCCAGCGCTCTGTAAATTGAGTTTAATTTCAGCAGGACTAATACTCATCGTCCCATTGATAAATTCAATTCTCTGAATAGTTTTTTCCTGTCCAGATAAATTAAATCTACGGGTACGTAAATCTAGGTTACGTACTACCTAATTCTTTTCAATTAAATCTGAATCATTCATAAAGTTATACAGTATATGTAAGTAATCCAGAAATTTATTTGACTCTTTTGATTCTAAAATTCAAGCACCAATTTTCAGACACATCATTATTCTTTTCTAAACTTTGTTGTTGTACTTGTCAGAAAAGTAAAAACTAAAAAAAAATATATATATATTTACAGGTGATTATTTCGTTACTTATAACCACGTAGATATTTTGTACACTGATGTTTAGTTGTTGTAGGATATTGTTAATCATGCCCTTTTAATTGTTATGGAAATGCATTTCTCTTTCCCTTCACTTTCTTTCTTTTAATTATTTTTCCCTCAGTCATTTACTCCTTTTGGTTAGTTTTACTGGACCCACAGTTGATAATGCTTTAAACTGGGTGCTCAAAGTGTTTTGAAATTTTGTTAATGTTTGTTAATGTTGTTCCGTTCATAAATATGGATTTGAGACATTCATTTCGCTTTTTATTTCATACTTTGCACTTCTATCCGTTTCTTTTCTTTGTGTCCAAGCAACTCGTTTTGTGATCATTTTGTTACAATAAATTAAATTCTTGAATAATTTCTTGGAATTGCTTTTTCTCATACCTCCAATATTATACCTCTATGACTCTAAAGCTCAATTAAGTATTCAAGCATTTCTTTCAGAGTAGAACAATAAAAGTGCTTTTGTGATTTTTCATATGTAAAAAAATTTTCGAAGCAGGCTAAATGAACAACTAAATACATCAAGAAACAAGGAGAGGTTGTGGTCACACCAGGGCCGGATTTACCTACTTGCCGCCCATGGGCCGCCTGTATTTTGCCGTCCCCTTCTCATTCGTTTTGAAATACCAATAAAAACCATCAAGTAAGCGTGTGAGCGGGGGAGGGGTGCATAAGAATCGTTTACTCGTGTTGGACATATTTTTTGGGAAAGCCCTGTTAACACTACAAGCAAAAGTTCACGAAACTTTGCGCGAAAGTTAAGTTCCGTAAACTTATCTCTGTGTGGACAAGGCCTTCCATTCATAAGAAATGAACGAACAAATTATGAAAGAACAAACATAGATGTAGTTTAATGATTTTAACTTCCGCAGCCGCGCCGCGCAGACTGCACTGTGTTTGACGCAATGCGTGAAGTATTCACGTAGTCTTGTAGGCGCTATCCGTTTCACGCTGACCGCAGTGACCGCACTGTGTTTGATGCAAGGCGTGAAGTATTCGTGCAGTCTTGTAGGCGCTAATATGTGTTACATGCCAACCGCCGCGCCGAGGGCTTCTCCTTTTCATCTCAAGTCCTCGTCATCATTTCTCTTTAAGTCGCGCCGTTCCAGGCCAAATTGCGTGTTTGGGTTCTCTCTTAACTCGATTAATGAAAGGTACTGTCTCTTTTATCACTGAAAGACAACAAAATTAGAAATTACTATACTCTCAGGAAATGAGAGATTTTGTCGCCTTTTCTCGTTTGTAATTTTTTTTTTCAAAATTCGATTTTTTTTCAAAAAAAATTGCAAAATTTGCCGCCCCCTTGATTTGCCGACATGGGCCGCGGCCCATGTGGTCACCCCCTTAATCCGGCCCTGGGTCACACACCTATGCCTTCGAAATGTATGTAAAAACCAGCTCTGGAGAAATCATATTAAAAAGAAAAAAAAAATCATATTGGGTATTTGCATTCTTGTTGTATGCCTAGTTGCGGTATCGATGTGTAGAGTGCGAAAAAATTAGTGGCAAGTTTTAGCAGCGAAACATTTTTGAGTTTGGAAAAATCTGAAATCGACTCGGAAGAAAAAATATTGGTTTCATTGCTTTATGTGGCTGACGCACCCGTTTTTACTGATTTTTACAAAGAGAAGAACATTTGTTGTAAATCTTTCGGCTGTACCGCAGAAGCACAGCTCGTAAAATAAGTACTTCGTAAAAAAGTGTAAAATTGATCATTTTTACGAATTTGAAAACTTAACGTTTCAAAAAAAAAAAATCATCAAGGAATCATAAAAAACTGTAATTCAAGAATTTTAAATAAAAAGTTCATGAGTAAAGGGGCCACTCAAGCACTGCACAGGGCATTATGTCCGACCATTTGATCTCCTCCCGCCCTCCCCTCTGCAGACACTTGTGAGCTAACTTCTCACCTCTCCCCCATTTGGAATTATGTGAGCCTGGCTTGGCCCCCCTCCCACAAATTTTTCGGGAAAATAACGGAAAGAACTACCCCTGGTTAAATTCAAGTTTTACTGAAATCGATTGAACAGGAGCCGAGATGGTACTTCAAGCCACAACTGCCACCTGAGATTTTCGAATTTTGGGGATTTGACCAGATATTCAAGTTTCCCGTCCAAAAATACCCCCCCCCCTTCCCCGAAATTCCACTAAAGTCGATTGATTAAAAACCAAGCTAGTATCTTAAGCCACATCCGCCGTCTTGGATTTTCGACTTTTTGGGATTTTTTTCTGCACTTAGCTCCTTTTGCTTTAATTCAGTACCGCGGATTTCGAATTTGGTTGGATGGAACTTTGTGCAATCTCCTCCATATCTCGCTCAATTTAGATCATTCTTATATGTTTTAGGAGTTTTGACATAACATATCTTAGAAAAAACTCTTCGGCTTTCGAACAAGCCATAGAAATCAAAAGTAGGTCCTTTACTGTTGAGAAACGCCCATAGTTTAAAACTATGTATCTCCACTGAAAAGATTGAAAATTGCACAATGTACTGTTTGGCAGAAATTCGTCCATTTAAATATACTGAAGCGACTCAATTACAATCATAAAGTTTTAAAGCTCCCCCCCCCCTCATTTAATTTATTATTATTATACTAACCTAGGTGAGATTTTCACATGAACGGTGGGTAAAGACGCAAAGAAATTAACCTGATTACTCGTTGTTACAGAGCATTCTGACAGTAACATATCAATAAAAATATTCGGTACTTAAATTAAAGTGAATTTGTGAGGACATTTTCTTCATTGAATCATGAGCGGCAAGAAAAGAATTCCCCGCAAATTTAAACTTTGGCGCCAGAATTTGAATAAGACACTGTATTTTGTGTGGTTAGCCAATCAGAGCTTAGTTCGCTACTCCACACGTTTCGCCAACCTAACGCGTAAATGGCGGTCATCGATCGTGTTGGGGCATGCGTGGTGTTCTTTTACATAAGGTATTTTCCCAATTCTCGATGAGGTTATATTGTTTTCTAATCTGCTTTTAACATTATTCAGTGATCCTACTCAATTCATTTCAATCTATTTTACGCAATTCAATTTCGATTGTGAAAACTAATGTCACGCCTCTCAAGAATTTCAATCTTCGATGACCGCTACTATGTGACTACAACCACAGAAAATCATTCGCCAGATCAGTCTTGGAGCTCCACCGAAAAATTTCGCGTCAGGCATTTGATGTCTTCGTTATCCTCAATGTTTTTGTTACGTTTTTATCGTGTTTCATCATGGCTATTAAATATCACGGCCTACTAAAGTACTACAAAACTTCTCATTGATCCTAAATGTGTTGACCTGATTCAAGACCAAAGCCACAATCTGGCATGTTTTATATTTGAATTTTTTTGCGCGCTGGGCCACGAAACAATCGGCGGTAGAATCTACCCTCCGGATTTTAACCAAGTATGTATTTTACAAGTAGCCACACCGACTTATCCCTCTTTTCATCCAGCATGTACTTTCAAAATGTGTTACTCATCTGCTGATATTGATTGAGATCAGCAAGAAAGTGAACACCGCTATCATCCAGATAAAATGGGAAATCTTCAAGGATCCGATCAACGTAATAAGACTTCAAATTTCTTAAAAGTGAGGAAATCACCTGCTCGGGAGAAGAACAAAAGTAAGAAGGGACATAAATTCAAATCCTCCAGCTCAAGCCAAGGCCCAAGTAATGAAGTTGGCAGCATTGATGTTAATGACCAGTCAAAATCAGCTGACTCCAAGGTCACATGTGACACCATTGTTGTTGATCGCGAAAATGTAAACACTAATCTTGACGTTGAAAGTTTGTGCAATCAAGATGATAAAAGTGGCTTTACAGCACCAGTGAATACTTTAAATCCAGAATCAAGCTCAGATGACTCAGTTTTTATCAGTCCTCAATTGCAGTCGCCTTTATACAGCATTGAAAGCAACTACCTAGATGCGAAAGATGTTTCGAACAGCTTAGAATTGCTTCACAGTAATAAGAATTTATTGGCCGATACTTCTCCTACTTCTGTTGATGGTGATCCGCCAAGTTCAAATGAAAGTACTGCCATGGATAGAAAAAAATCTCCCAACTTAAATAAGGCAGAGGGAGGACAGTCCAATTCTAGTAAAGATAAAATGAGAGCCCTTGATATCCTCGATTTTAACAGTAATGCCGACAGTGCCAATAGTCCTCAAAAAACTACCTTTGTGTCAAAGATACCATCACCAAGCTCTTTTACGCTTCATAAACACAGGAGAGTTGAGTTGACTCCAACCAAATTAAAGGACCATGTGTTAAGTACATCAGGAGGTGAGTGTTTGTTCATTCCTCAGTAATTAATAAGGTAACTTGCCATTTGCAGGTCCCTTAGTGTTACTTTATTGAAGCTTCTACATAGGTATCAAGGAATTTTACAATTAAGGTGTAAGAGACAAGTGAGCAATTGAATTTCACATAGCTGCAACTATGCGTGCAAGTTGTGGTACAAGGCCTAGCCGGCAAAGAAAGTATGATTTGGTCGAGTTTATAAAATAGTCAATCCTGTTGCACTTGCACCTTCAATGTCAGACCCTAGAGCGGACTCATCGTATGTTGAGACAAATGTCAATCTCTGATCACCTCTAAATCAGTATCACTCAGCAGGTTAATACTTGCAGTTAGGTGGCATCACTGATGAGCGGTGACCTAAACAATACTTGACTTTTGTCTCGACACACGATGAGTCCGCTCTAGCCACTTAAATATTTATATACAAGTGTTTCAATATGTGTTTAACACATAGTTGATAAAAGATTAGGGATTTTATCTACTTGAGAAGTTATTTTGATGATGTACTTAGGATCTAGTACTCTGCATTGTTTTAATCGTGCAGTATCTACAAGTACATACGTCAACAGGATAAAGAATGCTGCAAGATGGCAGCAAGTCTGAAACACCGAACCCGAGATCTGTGTTCCTAAAGTTTCACTGATGATATGTAGGCACTAATAGTTTGACTGGTTTTTGAAATGCTCTGATGGTCGGGAGTCATCTCTATAGTTTTGCATCACTTGTCCATCTTAACTTGATACTTGAGAATCTGAATAATACTCCTCATTGTTATAGAAAATGGACAAGTCTATCAGAAACACACTAAATGACATCATGTTTGAACGGAGGGAAAGAGACAGTATTCTTCCACAAGACTTAGTAATACAGAAAAAGTTTAACAACTACTTTCACATTTAAAATGTTTTTTCCCAACCTTGGACTTTTGACAGGTCAAAATCTACGACAGATTGAATTATTCAAAACCACTTCAATTTAATTTTTTTCCAAAATGCCACTTCATGCGTCTCCGTTATACTCGGTCCAAATGAGATAAGGAAAATTAATCCAGTTGTAAGTGCAGCTGCAGCTGATAATTGTCATTAATGAAGAGTGTCACACAAATATCATCTTATCAAAAAATTTGGGGCTAAATTACCAAAATAATCTGATGAATCAGATAAACTCAGGAAGTTCTCGGTTGGCTGATCGAAGAAACCCGTCAGTATTACAGCAACACTGTGCATTGTAATGTCATATTCATGGTTCAAAAGTTCATGCAGAAGTGAAGTCAGTCTTACTTCGCTTTTCTTTTCTTATTTTTTTATACCTAATCATCAAAAAAGACACCTTTTCAAAACTCTCACAAAACATCGTAAAGTGATTTAGTCAGTAGACCTGTAGATGTCCCATATGTATATTTCCTCAGTGGACTAGCTCTCTATCTTATCAAGCAGGAAATATAGCTTTGTTATTACTTCAGCTCCTTCATTTTCTGCTACCTATTTTATCGCTTTCTTAAAGATTCCCAGTACTTTATCTCTATTCTGCTGTTAAAAATTCAATTTTTATTTTATCAATGGGAAATTGCTGTTGTCGTGTTAAAAAATCGCGAAAAATTAATGAAAAGCCATCGCTTTCGCCCAAAAAACTCACAAGAAATATAGGTTAGTGATGACTCGAAATGGATATTCCATTTTTGACGATTGATGATCATTTCAGGGCGCTAGATGACATGACTACAGAATCTGTAGTCCAACCAATCCTAAGAACTTGCCATCCTTAAGATCTTATCATTTAACAATCGCCCATTATTTCGAATTAAGTACTAGCCCCCCCCCCCTTTTTATAGAAAAAAAATAACATGAAAAGTCTGAAAATCGGCTGGAAAAGAACCAATTTTATTGGTGAGCATAATTTTTGTGGGAGGCTTATGTAAGATTATGTTTGACCCTCTTCTTTCATATTGACTTCTAATTCAAATTAGTCCTTGGTTGATATTTCCAAGCTTTTATTCTCAAAAATAAGACGGAAGAAATTGTTGCCAACAACATTCATTTGTATTTTATTGAAATTTCAACAACCCTCCACTGTAATTTTCATTTTTCTTATTATTTCATGTTCTAGGTCACTCAGCATCCATAGGGGGTGGAGATCTGCGAAGACATTCATCCATCAATGATGTACCTCTTGACAGCAATGTCTTGCGGAAAGTTGCAAGTCTCACTTTGGACAAAACATCCTTGGAACAGAGAATCTCCAAACCTAAATTCATTCCTGAAAAACTGGGCTTTCAAGCATATGAAAAGTTTGAAGGTAATTAATCAGTTAAAAGTATTTCCTAGGCTGCAGACTTCTACTTTTCCACATTGGCATGCGCCCAATCACCGGCCTTTCTGATTTTCCTCATCAACTTTCCACCAAGTTTCACACCATTTTGAAAAATTCCTTCCCGCTCTTGACACCCCTTCCCTTTTGACCTTTTCTTTCTCTTTCTAATTTTTGCCTTGGGTCCCTAAAAATGATTTCTTCCTCCACATTTCAAGGGCCTCGTGTGCTGCTGTGGTTTAAAGGTCGAATTTTACTCAAGTTCCGTAAAAATTGTCCTCATGATGTAACGTTGAAGGCATCTTCAAACCTCCTTCAGTCACAATTTAAATCATACGGAACCTCCCTTAATAAAATTTGTTAAAGAAAGAAAATTTTGTTAGAGTTAATAGTTGTAAAATAGTTGTTAAAGAAAAAAAATTGTTTAAGAAAGGTCTGTTAGGTTTGCTGGTGGTTAGGAAAACGGAGAAAGTCTGGGAATTTGCGGTGACTGGGAAAAGTCAGGAAATTTCGATTCTATAATCTTCTATTTTTCATGATCTTCCAAATATTTACCCTTTCTGGACATTTTAAGGCTTGTCATTGAAACCAGCTACTATAGCTGGTTGTATACTCTAAAAGCTGTGCCTTTTTCCATAAATTGATCTCCAAACAAGGGAATTTTGTTCTCAACCTAGCGAAAGTCAGCGAACAGGTATTTAAAAGAAAAATATAAGTAAAGATTTTAAAAAAATTATCAGATATTTTGTTGGAAGATCAGGGAAAGTCAAGGAATTAGAAAATTTTGCAGTCAGGGAAAAGCAAAAAAAGTCAGGGTAAGCTAGGAAATTTGAAGATGAAGAAATAATGGCAACCCTGAGTATAAAGTCAAGTGCAAATGTGAGGTGCAAAGTGCTCAGTTTATTCTTGAGATGAAAAATAAATAAAGAAAAAATAAAATAATGAAAAATAATAAAGATAAGAAAGAAAAATATTTGCAAATAGAAATGAACTGATAGAACTGAAATTCAAATCATTAATCTTACTAAAAACTTCAAACCAAGATATCAAAAATAATTAATTACTAACCATTTTATTAAAAATCTAAGAAAAGGTGGAAACCCAGAAATTCTTTAACCATAAATGAAAATTATAACTTTTTTATTCAAATTCATAGAATTAAACTTAAATTGATTGATATAGAAAATACCATATTTAGATAGTACACTAATTAATCACCAGAGTATAGGTGTGGTATTAGTATAGTATCCGCATGAAGTGGCAGCATAATCCAACCTTTCTAAGCTTCATAATTGACAGATTGAACCTTTAAGTACTTACCTTTGGTGAAAATTACATTTTTTGAGCTATTGACTTCAAGCTACCTCAGCTTCAGTTACATTAGTCATTGCTGAGTGTTTTTTGTTCAAAACTGCTCAGAGATTTTGTAGAACTCTATGTTGTCCAAACTGCTAAAGCACAGAATGCTATGTATACCGGACCCATCCATTATATTTCAACCTCCCATACTCTTGTAGGTCCTTTTTGGGCTTTCCTCTTATAGGGTTTTGTTTTCATGTGCGAGTAAGAAATGGCATCATCATTTGACTGGTTACGTTCGAATAATAGGGTTCTTCTATTTTTCTCTAAATGAAGTTTGTAGTGCTTATTTCATTTGGAAAGTAATCGTTGCAATTTTTAAGTAAGAAACAAAAACCTAAATAAAACAAGGCAGGAAAATAAGGTGAAGAATGAAAGAAAGAAAGAGATTATGTATCCATTTATGTATCTCATTTTTTATCATAAAGTAAATAAATGAAATAGAGTGAGAATAGGTGAGGTAACAGATTCCCCACTTTTAAGCAGTATTACCCTCTGAGCTTTGTAAATATGTTTTTTTAGTTTTTAAATTGTATACAACCAAGAGGGTATCATTTATTATGCATGCATATGTGTATGTGTGGGGAAGGGAGCATCCTACTAAAAGACTTTTCGATCAATTTCAGCTAATTTTTTAGATTTTCCAAATTTGGGTTTTACCTCTCCAACCAATGCACTTTTGGAACAAATTATAGTTTTCCCCCTATCAACAAACACCCCCCTCCTCCCCCAAGATTTCTTAATGATACCACTATGCACTATAATATCACTTATAACATCACTGTCCAACTAAGGTTTCTCTGCCAACAGTAAAACTGAGGCTTCTCTCTGAATTTTGTATGGCACTTATGCAAGAACACAATCTGCTGCCCACAACTTGTTATTGACTGATGAATCATAGAACTCACAATCAGCACCTGGCCATAAATCCACCTTGCTTCTGCTCTCCTTGATCCTTATTCTCTGGGCCTCCCCACTCCTCCCACTCTGTTTCTCTCTCTCACTCTGTTTCTCTCTGCAACGCCTTGCTCAATGCCACTGATCCATTCATTACTTTTATGCATGCTGTAGAAATTTTTATGGAACAGTATTTGTATGCAAGTATATGAGTTCAGAATTGGCAAGTCCATTAGTTGCATAATGTGTCTCCTCGCGTTTACCGATCTCAGAGTTGTTGTGATGTTTGAATACTCTGGAAAACCACCTTACAAACTCACATGTTTTGCAGGTAATTAATGTCTAACTAATTTTTAATCATCTTCCCCTCATGAACATTATTTTCTGAAAGCTACTAAACTTTTCTCGTTGAAAAAGTATCTTCTCTTTTATTGGACACTTACCTCAGATTTTGTGTTTGAATGTCAATAAATTTTCTGTCATGCTTTACTGACTTTTTTTTATTTATTCATTTTTTGTGTTGTCTTTTTTAAGGTCAAATGCTCATTAATTGGTTTGTGTCTGCATTTACGGAAGAGAACAATCTGCGGCTGAATCTGAAACCGCAAGAAATTCGAACGATAATTGCTCAATTTTGTACTCATTTATTAGCAGCTGGTGTGCTACAGCAGATTCCGGACAAAGATGCACCTCTGTGTGATGTTTTTCGGGTTGGTCTCTTTTTTTCATTAATTTTTAAATAGCTCCTAGTGCCATTGAAGTGGTAACAAAAAAATATCTACGTCTGCTGAGATTTAGTAACGCAAAACTGTTTGCGATGATGCTATTTTTGGACTTTTCAAGGTTTTTCAAAACAAATTTTACTCAAACCCTGTCATTTTCTATTACATAACTTCACACTATGATTGATTGCATTACTATGTATATGATATAATAAAATCATACACCCTCAAGAAATACATGGTCAAAATATTTCCCATAAATCTCTGAGAGTTTCTATTATAATATTCTAGGGCCGGGACAGTTTTGACTCGAGCTCAAATTTTTCACCAGGCCGACAGAAGAGCGGGGATAAAGAAACTAAAAATAATCATAAATTTAGTTGTAATTTTTTTTTCAAAAAAAAATTTCCAGCTTTTTAATTGCGTTTCCGTGTCTTAATTCGGTTTGCATTCAATTTTGTTTGTGCCAAATTGCATTACTGTATTGCTAACCTCGTCAAATGGCCTGTCAGTTATAGGTACTGTTCCCCCCCCCCCCCCCCCCCCCCCCNAGGATTAAAAAAAAAAAAGTTGCCAATGCAAATTATGTCAGCAATTTTTACTCTTTATACCTTAATAGGAACTGGAACTTTCTTTTGTTTGGATTTGCTGGGATAAAACTAAACCACCAGCTTTGTGTCGTGAATAATTAAATCAAGAACGTAATAATAATAAAAAAAATGCACATGATCATTCTCAGAAGAAATGATTTTAGAACTGTGATCTCTGAATGTAGGCATTGATATTACCGCCTAATGGAATGTTTTACAAACATTTTGGTACAAAACCGCTAAACCCATTGGAGTTACAACACTCTGAATGTTGCAGTTAAAAATCTTTTTCAAGTTTAAGTAAATGTACATGTTCAGGGCTCAGAATTGTTGTTGAGAGTAGGAAAATTGTTGGGTTAAGAATGAAGTGAACACCCTCTATCAGCACAAAAATAAGCCAGACTGCTCACAAATTTTTCGTTGAGACGTTTGAGAGTGCCAAAGGATAACTCAAATTCTGTTTTTTCGACCGAACCTTAGACTGAGAAAAACTGCTTTCCTGAAGAACTTGATCCATTTTCTTATGGATAATGTTGTATCACAAAAATGGCCCCAATTCAAAAGTAGAAGCAAATCATCCTTTCAAGAAGTATTAAAAAAAATATCTACACACCGTAAAATTTACTTTCCTGAAACTCATCTTTATTTATTTCGAATTTATTGAATTAATTAATCCTAATTAATCTTGAATGTTCGGCTTGTCATTATTTCTAGCCAAATCTCATGTACTATTGGTCTCACGCCGAAGCACCAAGTATATCTACCCCTACTCCTGGTAGATTACCATCAGTCTCTTGGCCACCTGCCGCCAACACTTCTAGTGATAATAATGGGAACCACCTGGAAAGCAACGGTAAGTGTTCATAACTTACCAGCAGTTCTGTCTATTAGTCAGATAAATTAATTGACCAAGATATAATGTGATAATGAAATTTTTGCCTTTCTTAAGTAACGGAGAGTTTAAATGATCATCATTTGTGGCGATGGCTCTTTAAAATGTTTCAATGTATCCTTTGCATCTTGTATCCAATGGTCTTTTTTTGTATGATATCTATTATGCCACCTAGTCGGATGATGATAATAATATTTTATGGTTACTGCAGATATTAAACAGGGTCTCTAGCATCAGGATTTGAGGAAAAATCGGTCGTAAAATCAGGATTTGAGAAAAGTCGGCTGTCCGATAGGATTTTTTTATGCTTTCGCGTACGCTCATGCAGAAATTTTAATTTTTCTCTCCAATGAAATTTGGAAAAATTATACGATCAGGATTTGGCAGTCAAAAATCAGGAAAAATCAGGATTTACCAAAATGAAAAGAAACTAGACACCCTGTTAAACGAGAATTGCATCCATCATTTTGTGCTCTTGCTGAATCAGTTGAAGTCTGGCTCAATATCATTGGTGACAAGTATTTTTTCTCTGCCTCCTGAATGTTCCTCCACCTCCTCCCCCTCAAATTTGGTTGAGCAAACTCCCTGAGAATACTTGCCCCCTATTTTACAAAATAACTAATCATATATATTCACCAATTATTATTCTATCCAAAGGAATAAAGCATCTGTGAGGCTATTTTCCCTGGAAAATCATATCTTGCTTTAGTTAAGCTAGCTGTGGTAACAGCCAAGGCCACCCAGTAAGATCAGCAATCTTTATCAGGAGGTAATCATGGTCTGTGACATAGATAAGAGTGTGAATCGCCCACATTTAGTGAGGTTTATCACTGTTTATCTAATGAAATCTTGCAATTAGTTATGTTTTCCAACCTTCATAAATAGATATTATCTCTCCCAATCTTCAGTGTCCCACTTTTTTGTGTTGTTAAACATGAATTTCCAGATACTTTTCAAGTTATTGCTGTAATTTCACTGATAATTAATTATTATTATGGGTAAGTAGAGTCAATCATTTTATTGTATACACATATTAACCTTCAAAAATGGCTTTTATGTATACTCACTTACATTTTTTTTCTTTTCTCGAAACTGCTCATACCATTATTGAATGTTGAAGAATTCTATCACATTCCTTAAATACCAATCAGATTAATCGTACAATCTCCTCCCCAATTTTTTTTCTAGGTAAAAACAGTATGGATCGTATCTTTGACAGTAGCCAAATGATCACACAACTCAGTCAAGAACTTGAAGAGCAAAAAAGACGAACAGCTGAACTTGAGGATCTTAAGGATCAACTTAAAAAACAAATTGAAGAACTCACAGCGAAGGTCAGTTTCTTTCTCTGTGTTAAGGACTGATTATAAAGCACATCTTGTATAAAAGCTACCAGTGTTACGTCACGGAAAAGTAATGTAAATCAATTTGTTCTCATTGGTAGCATTGAGAAACATTATGTCATTGTTGTTGTTTGGATCCAATTTGATGTAACAGAGAATCCCTATGGTGATGTAACGACTAATTGTTTCTCCAAAAAAGGGGAAACCCAGTCCCATTGAGAGGGAAAGGGTCTAGCCCTGTGTTGTATCATCATACTAAATGCTAATTTTAAAAATACTTTTCGTTATAATTAAAATATTAACTAAAATCATCATTATTACTCATCATATCATATGTACTCATATGTAAATCATATTTACTCTAAAAATGTGAGATGTAAGAAGGAGGTATCAAGTAAAGTGTGATGTACTTATTATTTGGGGGGGAGGGGGAAGGACCTGACTTAGAAGATATAAGCGCCACAGAAACATGAGATAGATTTAAAATTCTAAATTTCAGCATGAAGTACTCTGTGGATGTCTTTACCTCCCCACGTTGGACACATCACAGTTTTGGCCTTTCCCTCTCACGTTGCTTTTCCTTCTATCCAGCCTCTCCAGCAGGAAATTACGATCTTTTTGAATCTCTTATGTGCAGGGTTAATGCTTGAATAGGAAGAGGGTTTCACACAGGAGAGTGGGCTGAAAGGGGATTTCTGCCTGACTTGCATTTGTGGTTTGCAACATCCACACAACAAATCTGATATGGTTCTCCTCTAGCAAAGTCTCTGCTACTTCTCTGTGTTCCTGAAGTATTTTCCTCGATACACTTGAAGCTAGTTAGAGGACTATTTTTTTGCTGTCAAGAGCCCTGAGCACTAGACAAAAAATAGTTTTATTTACGTTAAAAAAATTACTTTTCCCTCTCAAAGTGCAGCAGTCTGCCAGTCTTCACATTTTTATCCCAATATGTACTGCCTCAGACAAACAATCAAACCGTTATCAACAATGGGCCTGTTGCAAACTTTTGCTAGAGCAAAAATAAGAGTTCTTTCTTATAGATAATGCCTCAAAAATCACGATGAGCGCATCGGCAAAGTCTGAAATGCACTCATAACTTCACAGTCTGCATAAGAAATTTGCGGTTTTTTGAGCTTCTCGCTTCAAAAGCGATACTACGGCACAGGTGAACATTTTGTAAGAGGAGTCGTTCCATCGTCGGCAATACTCATCATGGCCGACGCCAATCCGCCAAAACACGTGTGATGAGACGAGATAATACCTGAACTGGATTAGACCAGATAACAATCGGCGTGTTTTAACGTTCATGCTTTCCACGCCCGCATTGATTGACCTTGAACTCTCCTCGAATTACGCGCAAAACTGCGTGCAAGTGTCGGCCATGATGAATATCGCCGACGATGGAGCGACTCCTCTAACAAAATGTTCACCTGTGCCGTAGTATCGTTTTTGAAGCGGGAAGCTTAAAAAAACGCAAATTTCTTACGCAGATTGTGAAGTTATGAGTGCATTTCAGACTTTGCCGATGCGCTCATCGTGATTTCTGAGGTATTATCTATAAGAAACAACTCTTATTTTTGCTCTAGCAAAAGTTTGCAACAGGCCCATTGCAACCTACCTGTATCGAATCCTTTTTTAGCCAGGGGAATTTCACTTTGCAACGTTTTAACAATTTTTTCAAAATCTGTAATGCACTTGCAGGAATATTAAAGTATTCAGCAAAGTTTATCTTTATTTTATTCACTTTCACTTTTTCAATCTCTGCTACTGCGAATTTTGAAGGAAGACTTAATGCTCCTCATTTCTGCTTATTTATAATGTCTATCAATGATGAACTGACATCTGAAATAATCGAACTTTCCCGCAGAGGCTTTGAGCCACTCAGGGTATGCCAGAGTTTCTCTTCGGATGAGGCCTCCTTTAAGTTACTGAGGTAATCTGTTAGAATCTTTGAGTCACTGAGATAGAATTGAGACCAAAAAGGGTTGAGTTATTAAGGTAAAAATTTTTGAGGCCCTGCGGTTTTTGTCCTTTTGCAGGAAGGGAAGGAGATTTTCTTTGAGTTGCAAAGGTTTTTGAGCTATGAAGATTCTACTGTATTTTGTCTCGTATCAGAGATTTTGACAGGAAAAAATGTGTGTTTAGTGAAGCTCAAAACTACTCCTAAAACGTTGTTTTCTCTACCAAAGTTTGACTTGGCTCCTTTTTGTTAATTTTAGCCAATACGTTAATTTTAATCCCAAATACTCGAATAAGCTTGTGCCTCTAAATCTGTTATTTTCAAAACTTCTTTATGAGACTAAAAACTTTGTTGACCTAAAACTTCGCTTCCACCAGCAGTTGCACAGGGTTATAACCTAATGTTATCTGTGTTTATTTTTTTCAGCTATCATCTAATCAAACAGATGAACAAAAAAGATTGCTGGTCTCCAACTATGAGAATGCGTCGCGTCAAGTAACCATCACCGATAAGAATTCTGCCGTTGCCCCGTCTCAACGACCTGTAGGATCTACCGCTGAACCACCCGTGGAAGTCAGTGAAAGATCCCCAACCAGCCCGCAGTCTCAGCCCAGTGTCTCATCGAATGTTGATCTGTCACATGAGGAGCCAAGAAGAGATTCAACATCTCCTCCTCAACCTCCTCCTTCTACTGCTCTTACCTCAAGTGTTCCTTCTCCAAATGTCTCTACCTCTCCTGAGAAAAAAGGTTCTATAACTCCACCTGTGAGCGCTCCTCCTCTGGCAACCCCCTCTCCTGCTTGTGATACAGTTGCTTCTCCCGGACCTCCACCACCACCACCACCACCACCAATGCCCGGAATTCTTGCACCATGTCCGCCTCCGCCACCTCCAATGCCTGGCTTGGATGGACCTCCTCCAATGCCTGGCCTAGATGGTCCACCTCCACCTCCTCCAATGCCAGGCATGGGTGGACCTCCACCTCCTCCAATGCCAGGCATGGGTGGACCTCCACCTCCTCCAATGCCAGGCATGGGTGGGCCTCCACCACCTCCTCCAATGCCTGGTATGGGTGGACCTCCTCCACCTCCCCCTCCCCCTGGGATGGGCGGACCTCCTCCTCCACCTCCTCCTCCCGGAATGAACTGTCCCGTGCCCCCTCCACCACCTGGTATGTGCACTCCGTTATCATCTAGAGCCAACCCTGCAGGTCTGAATTCAAATGGGATGAGTCCATCTAATGCAATGACGCCAAACAATCTCTTCTCTTCGCCAGCCCCATTTCCCACCCCACCCGTGGGCGGATGGAGTGCCCAAAGAGCAGGTAATATTTTATGTTCTATTCTTTTTGTTTGTAGACTTAACATGTTGGCAGCAGAGGTGCTTTTTTGCAAACATATTTGTGGGAGGGCACACTGTCAGCTGCTGGCAACAAACATGTATCCAAATCACAATCCTACTTAATTTTGAAATGGAGTAAAAAATTTCATGAAAATTTGAACTATAGCTAGGATACATGTCTCTGAGAATTCTTGTGGAGCTTTGAGATCTTAACTTTTGGACAGTGAGAATTATCATTCGGCGATCAAATATTCACCTGTTGCATATCAGCCTTGTCTAAAACATGTTAATATTACCTTTAACTTGAATGGCATTCAAACCTTCAAGCATTTATTTATTCTTTTTAAAATTATCTGCCAAAAGACCATTAGTCTCCGTACATTTTTCAAATTTTAAATTACAATTTTAATGCCATCCAAGAATTGATGTGAAATTGAAAAAAAAAATATATCGTTTAAATTATTTTTCCACAAGAGCCGTATCCTTTATACACTGTTCAATATCTTCCCATTTGTACTCTTTAACCTAATCTAAAATGGGAAGTAATTATTATTTCTATCAAAAAATATTATAATGGAAAAATAATTTAATCATTTCTTCTGCAGAAAAGCCGGAAGTAACCGACATTATTATTTACTCAATATTGGACAGATTTTTGTGACGTGTTCGTAACGCAGGCTCAGGACAACACCCGCCCCCACCCCCCTTATGCACTGAGTTTTTCCTGAAATGAAAGCAGGACATCACAGGGACAACAAAGACAAAAAAAAAAAAAATCATAGTTTCAGCGAGTCTAACTCACAACAATTTTAAATGAATTATTTTTACATTTTATGTCATATCCAGTTCTGTTTTACAGTTTGCACTTTTGAATCACTTATTTTTAAATCACACCATGCGGGTTTTTTTCTATTTTAAATCCTTATAGTTATAGTAATTTTTTAAAGCTCAGAAATTCAAGCCAGGTTCTGTAGGCTCTTTTTTTCTTATTTCTGCTTATATATAATTTTGTGTCACATTTTATTTTCATTTTTATTTTTAGTCCTTATCTCATCAATCTTTGTATTTTTTCCCTCTATTTAGATACGGATAACACTGTCGTTAACTTAAGCAATGGCTATGGGAATAACTTCTGTATGTATGTTTTAGAATGCATGTGAAATTTGTGTGTGTGTGAGTGTCATGCAACCGCATAAAATCGGACGTTTTTCTTGCTGTGTGCCGAAAAGAAAATTTTTCTCCTCTTTTTAAGTCAAGTTTTTTTCTTACCCGTTTATAATTTTAATCTGCACGCTTTTAAGAAAAATAGGTTGAAAAAAAATTATTGAAAATTTTTATGCCTGTGCAGCAACATTTTCATCTTTTCAACCAAGAATGGATTACTTTTTTGGAAAATATCTCCTCTTTTTTTCCTTGTTGTGTGTTGTTTTTTTTTTCGCTAACAGCTTTTTATTCACAGTGTGCATGATTTATGAAACGCCCTCCAACATAGTTAGTGATGATCTTCCTACATTTCCTTTACTTCCTTCATCAGCCAGATACTGTCTGCCCTTTCTTCGACCAAAAGTTAATTTTCCCCTCTTTTTAACGCCAGCCATGAGTGTCTTAAGTGTCTATTACTTTGCTTCCGCAATTGAATTCACAGTTGCCCTTCATGGTAAAGAAATTACTTGAAAAAAGATACTAGCTCATCTGCACTGGGAAATGTGTTACATGCATAACCGCTACTACTCATAACTACTAGTGGATATCAGAGAAAGTTTTCTTTTCATTGGATAATTGCAGTATGTTATTTTATTATAAACTCAAATTTTTTTCTTGTAACTTAAGTTGACATAATATACTGTCCGAGTGTAACTGGGGAAAATTCCATATGAACATTTGAGAATTGCCAACATTCCTCCGATAAAATTTTCATTTCTAAGATCAGTTATACATTTTTTTCTATGACATTTTCAGACACTTTGGATCAAATTACGAACTAAATCCTCTAAATAAATGAAAAAAATTTTCTCTGAAATTCGTAATTCGTCAAAAGAAATTGGGCAACGTCTGAAGGCTCATACAGCGGGTTTCCTTAGCATGGCAGAATATAGCTCTCCTGTAAAGTTTTACTTTGTGCTCGTAGGCAGATCCCTTCCCCTGTGGACAGCAACGATGGGTCTGGAGTCTGTTCATGTTTTTTTTAATTCATTCTCTTACACCACTGATCGATTTAAGCCTCCTGTAATTCTTTCTGATTTGTTTTCTTTGCTTGAAATGACGGTAAAAATCGATTTTGAAGTAGCCAAAATTTGATCCCATTGATTTGATCGATATTTTTGGCAGTCTGTTGTGATTTAAGCATGCAAAGGAGTCCGCTGATTGGCTGAAGCTTAGCCAAAGACATGGCCTTGTCACATCATTAGGACTGTTGGCCTCTAGTAGAATAGAGTATAATCATTTTTTTCTTCCGTTAAAAGTACTTTTTTAAAAACAATGGACTTTTTGTTTTTTTCATGAAATTTTATAACTAGAGCAACTATCAGATACCCTGCTAAAATGTTATGCCATTGACTCATCGGGGGGATTTAACTGAAATCAGTTGAGCTGCAATTCACGTCGCTTAATTTTCTCTCTATGCCTTTTTTTTTTTTTTTTTTTAACATTACACTAGACAATATATTCCTTTGAAACTCTCTGTAAATTTCCCTTTCCTTCTATTAAAATCAATATTTACCAATAACCAATTATAATTCTAGGTTTGCGAAAGAAACCCGTTCTACCTCCATCACCTATGAAGCCTCTCTACTGGACCCGTGTCATAATTCCAGAAACTCAGGAACAGACTGCCTCAGAGTAAGTTGTCTAGATGCACATGGATTTTTCAAACTCGGTCATTCTTGGTATGTTATAAGATTCTCTTCTGTTTCAAAAGTGAAAGCACTTAGCTATATCCACCCATGGGGAAAAGAACTTCAGTGAGCAGCAAGAAACCTAAAATTCATGTCTGAATGGAGAAGCCATGTTCCCTTTCCATAAACCACACATGATTGTTATTCAGTAATAAAGAATATTGTTCTAAATTTCAGTTTGTACATTTTGACTCGGATTTTAGATTTCTTTCTCTGATAAAAAATTAACTTCCGTTTTTACTTATTGTCTCAGTAAGTGAATGATCAGAAATCTTATTAATGATATTCATCACTCAATCTTACTACGTATTTAAGCATTGCACAGAATGATCCACTACAGAGGATCCAGTTTCAACGTTCTTGAATTTTAAAAAATGCTGAAACACTAAACAAAAAAAAAAAAAGCTCGGAAAGAATTTGAAATGATTGCTGTCTTGGAATATCTTATCTAATCGACGTCCATTATTGTATTGAAATTGTATTTTTTTGTATAGAACTAATTTTTTTAAATAAAAAAGTAAGCATTGCCAATTGAAAATTTTGAATTCTTCCTTGCACCTCTCTTCCTAGGGGAACGCACAAGTGGAAATAGACTTAAAAAGTGTACCCTTTAAATTAAATGGACACTTGTTCCAGCATTTTTTGAAATCCAAAAAGCATTCTTCAGATATTTGAACTGCACCGTTTTTAATGGTGCTGCCAGTACAAAACAAAGTGACTGACTTTCGTTTATCATTTCAACTATTCTCTCCCTTTATCGAAATTTTTATAATTTATCTAATTTTTTAACGTCTGTTTGTTTGTATTAATGTGAAGCTCAACACTATGGATTAAACTTGAAGAAGCCCAAATCCCAGACGTGAATGAATTTGCTGAATTGTTCTGTAGACAAGTTATGAATCGTACACCAGCTCGAAAAAAAGTGGAAAAACCATCGAAAAAAGAAGTGAGTGCCTCCCATATAATTTATGCTCTAGTGAATGAAAGTTTCCAAAAAATACTTGATAAAAGTAAAATTTTCAAGTGATTTTATTCATTAGTTTTTTCAAAAAAAAGTGACAAATTTAAGAGGTTTGACAACACAGTGCCTAAGCACAAATGGCGCGTGTGATTTTTAGGTCGGGAGGTGACAATATCATAATGGGCCTGTTGCAAACTTTTGCTAGAGCAAAAATAAGAGTTGTCTCTTATAGATAATGCCTCAAAAATCACGATGAGCGCATCGGCAAAGTCTGAAATGCACTCATAACTCCACAATCTCCGTAAGAAATTTGCGTTATTTTAAGCTTCCCGCTTCAAAAACGATACTACGGCACAGGTGAACATTTTGTTAGAGGAGTCGCTCCATCGTCGGCGATATTCAGCATGGCTAACGCTTGCGCGCAGTTCCGCGCGTAATTCGAGGAGAGTTCAAAGTCAATCAATTCGGGCGTGGAAAATATGAACGTAAACACGCCGATTGTTATCTGGTCTAATCCAGTTCAGGTGTTATCTCGTCCCATCACACGTGTTTTGGCGGATTGGCGTCGGCCATGATGAGTATTGCCGACGATGGAACGACTCCTCTTACAAAATGTTCACCTGTGCCGTAGTATCGTTTTTGAAGCGGGAAGCTCAAAATAACGCAACTTTCTTACGCAGATTGTGAATTTATGAGTGCATTTTAGACTTTGCCGATGCGCTCATCGTGATTTTTGAGGCATCATCTGTGGGAAACAACTCTTATTTTTGCTCTAGCAAAAGTTTGCAACAGGCCCATTGATATGAAATACTTGCATTTGGAAAGATCTTGCATTTCCTGAATTGGGAGATTCAAACATTGAAACATGGTTTTGTGAAATGTGCATGAAACTGAAACAAAAGGATTTCCATCATGATACGATTTAAAGACTTTTCCTGGTCTCTCAAATATCTTTTTACCATCACTTCACTCGATAAAATCTTCCACCAAAATGAAATAGAAACCTGTAAATCATATCGCCACCTCCTGCTTAAAGGAATGTATTTCGTCAGCATGTATTTCTATGAAAATTTTATTTTTTCATGGGAGAATCGTCACACAAAGTAGTCTGAAAATTTTAGAGTCTTTTTATGAGGGCAAGAAAAAGTCCGTGGAAATTTCAGGCAAATTCATGCAACACTTCTCCCATGAAAAAATCAAATGTCAGCAAGAAGAGCTGTAAAAGTGCGTTTGGGGCACGTTCTTCTGTGCACGAAATGGCGATTTTTCTCGATGCAGATACAGAGATACAGTACGTATGCAATCTTGCTCTTTCCCTGGATTGATATTTTTTAAGGTCCTGAGTAGCTTAAGAACTAGTTTCTTTCCTTTAATTTTATGAGGATTTTTGCTTTTCTCTTTCAGGCAGTCAAAATATTAGACAGCAAGAGGTCACAAAATGTCGGGATTCTTTCGCGGAGTCTACATGTTGATTTTACAGATGTGGAAGATGGTATTGGTTTTTTTCCTCCTGTGCTCTAAGTGATAGAACTTAAAATAATCAGACTCAATTGTCAGGAGATTTAGATATTGACGCTATTAAAGCAAGAACTCGTTAACTCCATTCAAGAGTTTTCATTTTCTCTTCAGAGAGAATTCTCCATCGCAAGCCAACCTATTTGTTTTGCGCTTTATATTCTCAGTTTAATTTCTCAATGGTAAGACAGAGTCACCCCGTTTAGTGAGTTTATTCCTTGCTGGTATTGTTATCATTTGGCACTTTTTTGTCAGGAAAATAAATTGGAAAGAAATACCAAGAAATTTGCTGCGGCTAAATTTTGATATTTTTTGACATGATGTTTCTTACAACCTCCGGAGCACAATAAGCTTTTAAATGGAACTTTCTTAAAGCCAATGTTGAGAAAAGCAAGGCTGAAAAATGGTTTTTTTGGTCTTCCTTATTTGTTTTTTATCGGAGTTGTGGATTTATTGCCATGCTTGTGTAGACACTGCACTGTATGCTGTCATCATTTGCAGCAATTTGATTCCTCATGTCTGTCTAATTTTTGCGGCCAATGAGGAAACTCTCCTTGACTACTAACAAGGTGTGGCAACATTTGTACCAGATATTGAGTGTACAAAACCCAAAATATCCACTTTTCAACCCTACCTCTCTCAAGAATAACACATGGAAAATTGGATTCTAAAAGCTTATTTTGCCCAGGGGTCTACAAGGTAAAAAATTTATATCCAAAGATTGTCAAACAAATTTGTTCAGTTCCAACTGAAGCCAGAAATAGACGTCCTATACGCGAAATGAATTGCGAACGTGGATTTTTAACTTTAGTCTGGACATAAAATCTCTCTTTAAATTATGTAAATGGTTTTAATGTTTGATTATTTTTTGTTTCAGCTATTTACAATTTTGACACTACAAAAATTAGTTTAGAAGCATTGCAACAGATATACGAAATTGTGAGTATTAACTTTTCTGTGTTTATGATGGAATATGTATAAAAGGTAAAGGAATAAAATTGACTCGAACTGCAATTTTCAATTGATACTTATAGCATTTGTTTGATGAGGCCCAGAATTATTGTAAAAAAAATCCAACAAAAAAACGAATTCAACCAAAATCAGCCTTATGCACCTCACTTTGTCTTTTTTCCGATTGTGTTTTATTTTTTAACAAAAAAGTGAATAACATGAAGCCCGGAAAGAATATTCCCCGGATTATCAAGAAAATGGGTCGGTTGTGCCGAATTTTGTTTACATTATTCAAGCTTATATAATAGCACAAATTAGTAAGATTTGTCAAAACGCGGAAGTCCTAAGTTGACGGAGTTATCGTTGATCAAAAAGCACATGTATGATGTAATTTACCGCCGTAGTACAAACCATGTTTCCTCCTTTGTTTCATGCCGAGAAACTAGTTTAAATATGTGGACTTCTGATTAATGAAAACGGGAGGCAGAAACTATGGTATAAAATACTGTGGTGGATGCTGTTATACACCAAGTTTCTCTTTGAGCGATATCTCAATTAATGTTAGACGGAGAAACTTGGCGTTTGGAAATATCTTATTATTTTTTGCTAACATACAAGTTTGGGCCTGTGCTTTGGGCTATCTCTGATCTTTGGGCCAACTTGATCGCTGGCCACTAAGAAAAACTGCTTGCAGGCGGCGTACATTAAAAAAAGCAGGTTACAAACTATGCTAATTGTCTGCTGAGGAGTGGATTTCAGACTTTTTTTTATGTGCCCAACATAATTTTTGTGCCATTTTAACTGTAGGAAGTTTATTCACTTGGCTGTATCTCTTGCAACAGACCGATTTGATGGCCCTATTGCAACAAAGAACAACGATTTAAAGCCAAAATATTCCCTCTCATCTAATAGCAGTGAAAAAACCACCATTTTTTTCATAAATTTTACTCATTGAAATGAATAGCTAGTGAATTGGAGGAATTTCTTTTTATCTGCCTTATCACCAAATATAACTGTAAGAGCTTTGAAAATGAATTTACATCGTCTTTCTTTTTCAGAGAGCAACAAAAGAAGAGCTAGAGGCAATGAAAGCTCATCAAGAAGCAAATCCAGAAATACCTTTGGACAAACCTGAACAGTTCCTTTTAGAATTAAGTGAAATCCCTCATTTCAGTGAGAGAATTGCGTGTTTTACATTCCAAGCTCATTTCTCGGATTTAGTATCAGTAATAGGAAACAAATTACATAACCTAGAATCAATGTGTCAGGTATTTGTCTTGAAATTTTTTTTTTTAAATAAGCTTGAAGTTAGATTTCTTTACAAATTAACCCTCACGTACGGATATATTATAAATACAGAATGTTTCTATGACTGTGAAGAGGCTATTTTTTTTCTGATGCCAAAAGGCATATATCTCCTTCAGAAGGATTGATTCAAAAGCTTTGATTCCGTGATTTTTAACTGAAATTGAATGATTTTTGAGCCTCAGAAATAAGAGGGAGTTCTACTCAACAGTTGAGAAGAATTTCTTCAATTTTACTTCACTTTGAATTGTACTTATAGTCGTCCCTTAAACAGTCCCTTCCTTATAGCAGCCCCGTATGGTTTACATTCTGATTGCGGCAGGTTTAGGGTGACCCCTAACACAGCATCATTCGGAGGACAATTTTAATGAAAAAAATTCAAAATCAAATTCTTTTCATTTTGCTCAAAATTCAATAGTATACATTTGGAAGTAGTACACAAGATTACAATGATCTTTCACTGCAAAAAAATTAAAAATGTAACAATTTTAAGGTTTGTTCATATCAATCTAAAATTTTATACAATTAATAGAATTCTCTCTTCCATTTTTATTTTTTGCAGTAGAAAATCAATGTATTCACTTAGATTGGTCTATTTCCAAAATGTTATAATGTTAAATTTAACTTGAAACTCCTTAAAATTTTCATTTTTATGATGCTATGTAAGGATCATCCCAAACCTCCCTCAATCACAAAGGGGCTTCCACATGGGATCTCCCAAGGAAGAAAGCTGTAAAAGGATCGACTATTAATATCGTCGTTCCTCTGACGTACGGGCGTATCTCGATTTTAACGTGAGCCCCAGAAAGCGTGGATATATACGTAAAGCACGCTTCACGTGGGAATTGAGATACGCCCTTACGTCAGAGGAGGGGCGATATGACCCTCTATCCTATTTATTCTTGTGTAAGATTAAAAATCTCTTAAAAAGAGGGTTTTTGGCAGGTTGCTTTGTAGACGAATATAAACCAAGTTCGCCCAGAGTGAGGATTAGAGAAGACACGGAAAAGAAAGAGAGGATTCTAGAGTAGATGATATGTAATAATGTATTTATCGATTCTATTATTATCTATTTATAATTTTATCTATTTATTGGTTTAAGAAAAACTCGCCGAGGCTTGTTGTTGCTTTATGCCTCTCAAAAGAAACATACTCCTGCTTTGTTTTGTAGTTCAGTTAACAGGAATTTGTTAGTTCCTCAGTTTTCATGCCTTTTTCTGTTTTCCATAGTTACTGATGTCCTCTCAAAGCGTCAAAAAAGTACTGGCACTCATATTAGCTCTAGGGAATTTTATGAACGGTGGCAATATTCAGCGAGGTCAAGCAGATGGCTTTGGTTTAGAAATTCTTCCAAAAATAAAAGATGTCAAGAGTAAAGGTAAACATTTTACTTCAGTATCAATGTGAAATCTATATTCTAATGGACCCATTTTCAAAACAAAGTTTTCCTTTTTTCAAATGCCCTTTTTCAAACAAATTCCATTGCTTATTCATTGAGGGCTCTTTCAAGAACAACAGCAAGATTAGGAGAGTGTCATCACAACTTCCATCAAGGATTCTAATATGGTTGTCAACGCTTTTAACAGCTTTTCAGGTCATCATAGATTTTCTTGAATTCTTTTCTGAGCAGACATGGCTGCCAACAATACAGAAAAAATTGCCTACAAAAGCAGGAAATTTGAAAGTACAGGATGCAGATTGTGCAAACTGTGCATCAAGGAGTGCATTTCAAAATTTTCACATGCTCATCATGATTTTTTGGAGAATCCACCAGGTGACGGTCCACTCTCTTGTCCGTGTCTCTTGGGAGGAACACATCCATTTGACAGCAGACGATTAAAAATTCAATGAATTTTCATCAGATTTTAACATCCATACAATAACCTTGAAAGGCATCAGTGTTGAGCAATTAAAATAAAACGAAAATAAACATACCAAGAAATAATGAACGCACAAATTACGGAAAATCCTTGCAACCTTAAGAAACTTTTTTAATAATAAATGCAGGATAAAAATGTCTCTTGATTCTCATATACAAACATTTTTTTTCCTAAGAAAACCTGTCTGAAAAAACTTTTTTGTACTATTATTTTTCGTTTACCTCTACAATTTTTTTAAACAGTCACTGCCACATACAAGAAAAATAGTTTTAATTCCCCCCCCCCTCCCTCTCTCATTTTGACTGATTTCCGTAATGATTTTTGTTTCACCCTTTTTTAGATAACTCGACAACTCTTCTTCACTTCCTGGTTAGAGCTTACATGAAACAGTGCTCTGATCCTATGGATGAGCCACTCCCTGTTCCTGAACCCAGTGATCTTGATAAAGCCTCCAATGCTCGCTTTGATGACATCACATCACAGCTCCAAAATTTAGCGAAGGATTTAGAAGGTCAGTCTCGCATTTATAGTAACATCTGTTATGTACAGTTTGCCAAAAAAACTAATGATTGTATGATAAGACTTGTTGTATCTGAGGACGATACGGTATCTGTGGAAAACAAATTTGGACACCAGAATTGATGAGGTGTCGATAAGAATGAAAAGTTCGTATGAACTGTCTTGTTTTTTGCGCATTGAATCCGTATTCTGTAACCTGGATTGATTGTTCGCATTGAAAATGCTCGTATAAACGTAGCTGATATCTAAACTGACTTAATAAAACCAACACAATGGTCAGGAAAAAGTGTATATGTAGAAAGGTCTGGTATTCGACCAGACCAAGAGTACTAACTATTCTCAGATTGGAGAGGTCACACAATCCAATGCAGAGTGAGAACGAAGAACTAGAGCTAAAGGAAGAGGTTGTCCTCCTTCAGGTTAAAATTAGAATGAATATCTCATCCGACCACGTGTGGTTTTACTTGTGCATACACAGGGCATTAATTTTATTCTTTTTTTCTTTTCTTTTTTTGCTAAGTTTTTAAGTGATGGGATTGAATCATTTTCAAGAATGAGAGAGGTAGTGGAAGAAATTTACTTTGGAGATCAATAAATTGAGATGTAATACTCTTGAGTGATAATTTGTTAATGAATTGAAAAAAAAATAAAAATTAAATAAAACTAAATAAGTCAATCTAAAGAAAAGAAAACTGATAAGAGATCTAAGGAAAAGAAATAAAGAAAATGAAAAATGAAAGAGAGTGAAAAGGGGGAGGGAATTACGTACCTATTTCCAGTAGCCTGTATATGTTTATGCCATCTTAAATAGCCTCTGGATTACCAATCTAACACCTTCCCACAGGGGGGAGGGGGGGACTGAATGACTGAATTCGTGTCTTTAATTGCAAATCATGAAGTATAGTAATAAATGACATCATTATCGTTATTATTAATTGTTTTCAGTGCATGAAAAAAAAATGGAAAAAGTCATAACAGAATCAACGGAGGAAAATGTGGAGCCTTTCAAAACGAAAATGGAGGCATTCGTCGTCCACGGTAAGGCTAATGGTTTGATTTTTCACCTCTTTATATTTAACTTTCATCAGCATTGAACAACTCAGCATTTTTAACATGTCACTAGGAAATGTTTATGAATAAAAATTCTCATTGAATCTAATCAGGATTCTAATAACTCAGCAACTCATTATCAGTGTTAGTACTATTTCAGACACTTGTCCACTCACCAATTGAAAACTGCAACGGTGATGATGACTGCTACTATCAGGTTGATAGCTTTAACCTTTCTCATGAGGGAACATAACATTTTTCTCATAAGTGAATCCATAGATTATGCGCGAACATGCTCACCGTCACTATTGCCGAAACTGCGAACACAGAAATCTTGGTCTGTGATGCTGCAGACCTCCTGTCATAATTCATTTTCTTTACGGAAAAACATGAAACATTCTATCTTAAAAACTTCCCGGATTTTTATTCTCCTTGTCAAGAACGCTCCGCAAAAATTTTAAGCAACAGTGTTGGTTTTGTCTCCTTTGATGAAACGGGGACCCAGATTTTAAAACACCGCCAACAAAATTCACATTTTGGCTTTGCCCCCAGTGGTATGAACTTTGAATATTTGAATGCTTTTCAGTCTATCAACACAACCTGATTTCTTGCGAGATCTCATCCTCCTGCAGTGTCCAACTTTGTCAAAGCAACCGGTTTTATGAAAGTACTGGGAAAATAAGGTTCCAACTCACATATGATTGACTAAGTTGCAATTTTCAAGTAGCTAGACCAAGAAACTTATTTAGCATTGCAAGGAAGCACCATTAAAATTAAATTTCTAATTAATCCTCAACCAGCTGTGAGATGGATGTTTGCTTCCATGTCAAAGGCCCCTGGTTATTAGTCGTCGGGAATATTAATTTTGCTGCAGCCTTCTTTCTAATTGAGTAGTTTCTTAATTATTTTCTAAGCAGATATTAAGGTTTCTTCTCTGTTTCAGCCAAAAAATGCCTGAGCGAAGAACAAGAAAATTTAGAAGACTGCAAGAAAAAGTATGTATCGTAAAAGAGTAACATTTATTTGATTTTGTAGTTGAGAGTTAAAGAACTGTAAGTAACTCGTACTTTTGGAAAAATCGAGTAATTTGTATTCTCAACATATTTAGTAAAGGATCCATATGTGTAAACAAAATTGGATGTAATATTTAATACTAAGTCCAAGATGCAGATTTTATAAATTTGCAAAATAGGATGCAGGCGGTAGGGCTATCGCCTGATCTCTGGAATTAGTGAGATTGTAATTACAGCTCTTTGCCCTTAAATAGGTGCAGAATTAAAATTCAAGCTTCTCAATGGTTTAACTGATATGACTTGTGTGAGAACTACTTATATATATTGTCTATTTTGTTCATTCTTCACTTTTTAGAACGAGGAGTTTGCGCTTCGGTAGTGTTAGATCAAACTTTGTTTTGCATTTTGAAATCTTTTTAAGAGATCTTATGAAGATTTACCTTTAAACATTGCGGGAAGTTTGGATTTTACATTTAAGGTCTGAAACAATGGAATTTATAAAAGGAAGGATCCTATCAATTACTCACATACCTCTCGTAAACATGCGCACCTCAACTTATAATGCTGCAGATTTCTTTTCATAATTTGTTGTAAATGAATTTACGTATTGTTCCTTTTCTGTAACCACTTTATAAGCAACAGCCTTGTATACATATTTTTTCTTCAACAATTTATCTTCACTTTTTGCAGATTTCTGGCAACCATCAACTCTTACTGCTTCAAACCAAAAAGTGGCTCTCAGGAGTCAGACATTAGTCCCAAAGATTTTTTTCAACTATGGGTATCCTTTTGTTCAGACTTTAAGGATATTTGGAAAGTAGAACAACAAAAAATGATTAAAGAAAAGTAAGTCTTGAGTTCAATTACTTTATTCAATGAAAAACACCACCCACAATCTATGTGGTACCTAATCATGTTTATTCTGTTGACTGCCCAGCCAGCGCGCAGGGGCCAGCCCTTTTGAGTCTACATCAGAAACTCTAATTTCTAAGGCAATACTTGAATCTAGCAACAGTCCCATATTGACAACAACATGAATTTTAATTTGTAGCACTCAATTTTCAAATTGAATGCAGCCAACAGTTTCAGTTTTCAACAGCTTGCCTCTTACAGTTATCACCAGTTTAAAAGTAAATTTTTTATTCACATCATTCTTCATAGGTCAAAACTGAAAGAACAATCGATGTTTTAAATTTTCAAAGAACTACACTGGTTGTGAACTTTTAACCGCTTAGTTCTGTATTGGAATCGGTTTCAGCATTGAACAGATTGTAAATCTGCTCATTCTCGAAACAGGTTCTTCTTTAATGGTGAAGGGAAGACAGCAAACTTGTCTAAACCAGGTTCTGGTGACGTATCCTCTCTGGCATTATTATATGGTCCTGAATGTTCCTGTCACATCTTCCCTTAGCAGCGTTACTGCAACAGAAAATATCTATTAGAATATTGTGCTGACGTTATTTCAAGGATAGTAATTTCAAGATGAAATTTGAGTTTTCAACATTTTTCTCCAATAAAGCACCCAAATTAGGAATATCCAATTATTTGACAGCCGCAAATCACAACTCATGTCGAATTCTCAATCAACGAAGTGGTTGCCTCTGATTTGTGTGCTACTTGCGACAGTATGGCTAATTGTACGCAATTTTTACCAATGGACACCCTCAACCTCCCCAATAAATGGTCTAGAAATGTCCCCCAATCATGCTCCTGTTGCGAGCGATGACAAAATTGAATCCTGTCATCCTGTCATTCCTTTCATTTAAAGGAAATTTCGTATCATAAAAAATAGAGAGAAAAAACTTTTTCCCTGGCCCCCTAATTTGATACGAAGATCTTTGAAATGCATTATTGCAGATGAAAATCATCATCAATTCATTAGTTGCAATTAATTTATGAAATTTTTCTTCCAAAAAACTACAATTCATCTCTTCTTTGACTGGAGAGGAAAAAAGGAAAAAAATAAATCTATTAGTTTCAATATTATTTCATTGAAATTTTTGCTGACTGATGGGAGCGTATCTTACCGCCAACATCATAGACTTTTATTCTGGAGGGTAGAAAAAACCAGAGGAAAAGTTTTTTTTTTTAAGTATAAAATTGAAAATAAAAATTTCTTAAAAGTAGCTAGCATAAGATTCGAACCTGTGATCTCGCAGCTATTAAACCAGCGCAGAGAAGTTTTGCTACTTGCTACTTAGCAAAAAAACCTACAAAAATCATTTCTGATACTAGTTTATATTGAACAGGATTTGGAGGGCTCATTAGCAGTGACTGAAAAACCCCATCAATCAACTGGGCCTAAACCATCTATTGCTGCAAAACCACATAAAAATCAGAGGTGGTCGCTTCTGAGTCTCCCCTTGTCAGCAATGTTCTTACGCCCATTGTTTTGAATGAAATGTAACACTATTAATCATAGACTTTAAAGGGAATGTATTATTAATGTCACCCAAGTTAAGACTGTTTTTTTTTTTATTTATAGGTGGAAACAGCTGGAGAGAAAGAAAGAAGAACAACGCAGCCAAGTTGGCAAGCAAAAAATACAAGAGGGAAGCCTAGTAAGTTGTTTTAAAATTACATTTTTTTCATCAGTAGATTTAACATTAATGCCTTTTCTTTTTAGCTCCGAAATGAGTCAATTGGGAAAGTTGTTTCGTGGTATATGAGCAATGATTGTGAGGCTGTAGGAGACAGTTCTACACAACTGAATTCTTGCCAAGTTGTACTAACTCAGTATTTCATAATTTGGTGGAGTCAAAGAATAATGGCAATTGCAGAGTTCATAGCAAAAAGGCACCAGTTTAGATTCTTTTTTACATTGAGTTTTGAGTGCAGAAACTCTGTTTGTAAAAATTGAGTTTGCCTCTTTTTGAAAGAAAAATCTTAAGTCGACTCTAAATAAGAGCGGAATATTATTCAAACAACATCATAGGAAATAGTTCAACTGCTGCCATGTAATTTCGTGAAAGAATGTAAAGAATTATGCAGAGAGACAATAGGCATTCTGATTCCGCTAGCCTTTGCCTGTGCTAGTTAAAGTGACCAAAAAAGAGGCCTTCTCGGGCATCTTTGCATGTTTGCCTTTAAGGACTTCAGTGCAAGAGGGTCTTTTTGGGGTGTCAAGTTTCAAACATTGCAAGTACCTATGAAAGTTCATATTGTAATACTCCCTGTCGCAATAATTACACAAATTCACAGAGAATTTTTCGTGTTTCAGACTGCCAGACTCAGAGCCCTCACACGGAACAAATAGAAGTATAGATTCGCAGATTGAAAAAATAATTATTTTGGGAAATCATTTTAATTTCCTAGTCCTGCAACCGGCTATTCAAGTTTTAAGTTATTATTTACCATGTGATGTTTACATATATTTTATTTTATATTAAATTATAATAATTAAATTAAAGTAAAAAATAAATTATTTTATATTTTTGAAACAACTCTTTTTTTTTTCAAAGTCTAGACTATGACTATCCTCGACCCTTGCTCCAATTTCAAAAGCTTCACTTTGACTCCTATCGGTCCTTCTTCTTAGTAATGTATAAAATATAAAACTGTAAGTGGGAAACATGGACACTCACCTTTGCGTGCTACTATAGTGGGGGTAGAATATAAATGTAGTCTTCGCATGTTCCTTTGCTGAACCCTGTTTTGAGGCAGATTCATTTCCTCCCAACTGCAAGGGGAACTTCGGGGAGGAGTTCATCCTGGTTTTCTCTCAGTATTCAAGTGATCTCGACCGCGCAAATTTATATTAAGTCACACCACTTTGTGTCGTCGATCTGAAGCAAGAAAACAAAGAGCAATTCAAATTTACTTTTTTTTCCTTCAAAAAACAGTTAACAATCAACGGAGACATAATCAATATAATTCTGGTTAAACAATCAATTTTAATTGGGCCAATTTTTTCTTTTCTATATTGAAAGTTTTTTTTTTTTTTTTTTTTTTTTTTTTTTTTTTTTTTTTTAATAAGTAACTTGATCAATGAAATACCTCATGGGCTAGATATTTTTTTCAAGTGTTTTCTATAAATACAGGAGGCACACATTTACTGAGACACCGCAACTTTAACAAAATAGTTTTCGATTGACTCTTCTCAACTATGTCTGAACTTTGGCAACAAGAAAAAAAGCGATTATCAAATAAAGTGGAAAAGGCACCTGGACACTCGCACCACAAGCCTTGCCCTCACTTCAGAAAATTGAGAATGGCAGTCTTCATGTTAACAGTGGGTATCAGTTCAAATATCACCAAACTTTTGAGATTTAATTTTTTCAAGGCTTTAAATGTCTAATTTGACCAAGTTCTGTCTGTATCTCATGTAAGAGTCAACGGTAACAGAACAACTAATCAGAGTAAAAAGTTATATCAGCTCTTGATAAGTCCCAGTAAAATTTTTGCCACTGATCAAGACCAACCCACACAGGTCAGTCATTGCGTATCTTTTTGAAAGCCACTTCCCCGCCTGGCCCTAACTCGGCGGCACTCAATGCTACGTCACACTGGGTGCTTCCATATGAAATACATTGCAGGCACTCAATACTAGGTCACTACGCAGTAGAGTACCAAAACTCGTCCTTGGGAATGACTGACCTGTGTAGATTGGTCTTGCCACTGATTGATAAAAACAGTAAACCAGAGGACAAGGTCAAAATATGGAAGCTCATGATTCAAAATCTATGAGGGGAAATTCAAAAATATTTTAGAATTGTGCATATTTATAAAAGAGTCGGGAAAATTTAGTACTTGACTGGATATCATAGTCCCTGTTGCATATTCACTATCACACTCCATGATTTCCTTATTTTAAAGCCACTATCCATGGGTATTGTTTCATCATAAATTCTGTGACGAGTGTGATCTAAACCAGAAGTTCCGATCTCCTTTCCCACCATACAACTAACCATTTGCACTTATCCTCTTCAGGAACACTTGAACTCAAGCACTCACTTGCATTCAATTTTTGTAAAAAAATAAACAAAAATGCCTCTCTTTAGGCCTTGTCTCCACGGGACGTTTTCATGGGATTTGTCCCAAGTTCGAATGGCAGGAATGAAACTTCTGGGATTTTTCCCAGTTACCGTCTCCACGGGACGGGGCTCATACAGTCCTGCGACTAGTTTGCGCGGGAAGATAACTTGGTTTAAGTCGAGTATTTAACATGGATTAAAATCAAAAATTGCACTCAATTGACAATTAGTTACATTAATTTAACCAAACAAAAATGAACAATGGAGTATTCAACAAAATATCGCATAATTCGTTTACACTTCTTCTTCTTCTCTTAGTGGGTCCCAAGGGTAAAAGGACCATACTTGGTACTGGGAAAAAAATTGATTAACTCAATATTTTTCCCAACTTCGTAAGTGGGATTTTTCCCTGGGACAAATCCCGTGAAACGGCCCGTGGAGACAAGGCCTTAGACATGTTTTCTAAATTGATTTCAATCAGCAGATTTGATCACATGCAATTAATCATATGCAAATAGGACGTAAAAACTCCTACCATCGTTAATTTTTAATGTAAGAAGAAAAGAAAGAAAAATAGTGTTGAGTGAAAAAAGAATACAGTCAAGTTTATTGAAAATTCACAATAACTGAAATCAATGAAGAAACAGACAGTATGCAGAAAAGTTGATAAATAAAATAATGATCATATTGACATGTAGAGTAGCCGCACTCTGCTCAGCTGCTCCTAAGTATGCATTTCCATATTCTACACCCTTGGAACTCAACAAAGTTTGTCACTCTTATAGAGAAATGTACCTTTAAAAGTCAATGTTCCATCAGATTATTACGTGTCATATTTAGAGGTTGATTTATTAGAACTGAAGGCACAATAAAGAGCAATGAGCTTTACAGCATCGGCAGGTATTACTTTGCAAGACATCTGACTAAGTGAGGTATTAGCCAACTTATTCTACTGAGAATAAATTGTACCGACAATATTTTACAAAAGAAAGTCAGTATTTTTGCTCGAACACACTATTACAAAAACATTGAACAGAGCAAGTAAACGAGTTAATAATAAAAGTGTGTCAGAAAATATTTTTAGTCATGATCGTCGCTATGAATACTAGAGATACCAGGCCCGAATTTTATTGGTAACGATCGAACGCAAGTTGAGAAACCTACCCTCTTGATTCGACTATAAATCACAAGAATTATATCTTTAACTCAAGCTGCATGCAGGTTGAGCTTTTCTCCCAGTGGGCTCAAGCCATTGTTAGTGCCTTAACAGTGCAAAACGATAACTAGCGATTGAATGACAAAGTCAATATTCTTCCCTCAACTTGCGGCCGATCGGAAATCTGCCAACAAAATTACGGCCCAGAGTTGGACTCGGAACAAAGAAAGCATAGATTCCTTGGACAGCGAAGCAACGTTAAGAACTCGGACTTTTTCTTCGATTTAGCACACTTTTTACGTAAATAATGTCATGTTCAATTTTTAACACGGCAGTGATATACACAAAATTTGTAGCAAATCTATTTTGCTGAAAGGTTCTAGATACAGCCTCCTTCAAAAATGACATCTGCCTTGGAAATTTTTTCATCTTAAATTCAATCCGTTTGAGGAAATCTTAAGACTATTGTATAAGGGCTCATAAGAGTAGGTACCTATTTTAAAAAATAAGGATCCCCATTCTGGCGTTTAAAGATTACAAATAGGTAACTAAATCTGCTGAAGTCTATTTTCTCATGTTTCGAGTAGTGCTTCAGTGGTAATCCAATAATAACATTAAAACTCAGCATTTCTAAATCTCTAAATCCTAAAAGAAAATCCTTGAGTAAAAATCACTCTGGTCTAGGTCTTTCATATCCACCTATTGTCTATTGAATTTTGAGCTCTTTGCTTCCTCTTCTCTACAGGGTGATCCAGAAGTTGCGCATCACCTCTATAACTCTTCGGTTTCTTGCTCCTTTTCAGGAGAGTCCCATTAATATTTTGGGGGTCCCCAAAAGGTGTTCCCTTTAACCTAGGAAGCACTCACAAAATTTTAAGTTTCTACCTCAGTTTGCTAAAAAATTACAGGGGTGATACCAAGCCAGTGGTGTGGGACTTCTGCATCACCCTGTATATCTGAAGAAGCACTCAGACCAAGGGCATATATTCTGTATTGTCATTGCTAGGATTGTGCAGCTTTCAATACGATTCTTTACCCATCAGGAGCTTTTACTTTCCATGTTTGCCTTCTAAAATATTTTAATTTTACAAGGTAATTTTCCTGAATATTCTAGGCAAGGTTAAGTTAATTTTTACAGTCGTGAAAGAACATCAAATTTTTACGATCTTAGGAACACTAGATGGACACAAAATAGTGCTTAAATTTCTACTCTACATAACACTTTGAAGACAGGCAACAATGAGATAAAGTGAACGACTTACCTTTTTCACATAAAAATTCATTAAATAATTTTTTCCTCTATGTGTCAGAATCTTAAGACGCTATACATATCTTTCAGTACAATTTATCGTGTTTCCACCGGTTCTTCCAACACATAAAATCACTTACACTCAGATTTCAACAAATATCTGTTGAAAGTATCACATTAATTGAAAAAATCTACAAAAAATTCCAACGAAAGCGCAAAAAAAATGAAAGAGAACTGTCGGCAATTATTTTGCCGAGAATTATATAATTAATTAGGACAAAACTTCTAAAAGAGGAAAACTGATACAGAGAAAAAATAAAAATATAAAAAAAAGATACATAAAAAGGTTTCAGTCTAAATTTACTAATATTTATCACAGCAACAGCAAAAAAGTGTGACTCAATTGAACCTCATTTGGCAATAAGGGACTACAATTTCTAGCTCATCCGCAACAACACTTATGTGCATAAGAAAACTAATGGTACATACGTTGTTGCTAAAGTGAGCTAGAAATTTTAGTTCCTAATAGCAAAATGTACTCCAATTGGCAAAAGAAATTCTTTAAAGATAGCAATGAAAGAGAAGGAATGAGGAAGGAGAAGGAACGAGTTCTATTGGACCCTGAATTCCCATTAGAGCCAATGCAAAGACCTAAGTGAAGTTACTAGTGCTGCAATTTCGCATGGGATCCTTGCGACTAATTGATTTTGGAGCTCATGAAAAATTTGTAATACCATTTATATCTGCTTAAATCCGTCTTGACCTTTGTGTAAATACATTCGACTCTCACCAAATGGTGCGAATGGTCAGGAAACAGGAAAAATGCCATTTTACAATAATTCAGCTGCCATGTAGTTTGTTTCTCAACCATTGGCTTCACCTCACTTTCATAACAGGCAAAGGATCCTGAGTTTACATGAGTTTTGCACGAGGTTGTACTGCAATAGGCTGTTACATCAGTGGATCGTCCTATAGAACTTGTCCTTGAGGGGGAGAAAATATTGCAGACCAAACTGGAAATTATGAATAGGCTGGAGTTATATAAAAAATAATACCTACGACTGACAGTTCACAGCCGCTAAATTAGGAATAGTGCATGTGAGCTGCTGTGCCTATATTCGAAAAATGAAAGAGTTTCAATGGACAAAATTACAAGGAGGAAAACGTTGTTCATCTAAAGATGTGATTATTGGTACGGAGAGGATTTTTTCTACTAGTATCATACCAATCTGAAGGGTGGTAAAAATGATTGACAAGGTAAATAATTGTAGACCTAAGCCTGAATAGCACCATTTCACAAAATATACTGTGGTAATACAACATAACTGCGAATTGAAAGTAATGTTTAAAAAAATTTAATTTCAGTATGTTAGAGATATCACACTAAATAACTATCCAAATCGACATTTTTTAGTCATCACACATTTAGGTGAAGTCTTAAATGAAAATAAAAAGAGACTGTCTTTTTTCATCTATTATAACTCACTGGTAATTGGTCGAGTTGTACTCAGTACACAATTTTTTTTGGTAAAACAGATTTTAAACAATCCAAAACTTGGGGCCACCTCATAAAAAATTGAGCTCATGAAAACGAAACGGGAAAAGAAAATCGTGCGACTAGTTTCGGGTGGAAAAAATCTGTTCTTAATATTTTACAAAAATCCCAAAAACAGTCATCACCAGCAAGAAGTGTTCTCAAATTTTCATGAGGTGCCCATCTTTCAAATTTGAAATGATTAAACTAACGCACTTATATAGAAATTATGCAGGAATATTGATATCCACCAAGATAAAGTCTCTTCAAAATGACTTCCTGTCAAGCTAACTGCTGCTTATGGTTGCTAGATTTTGGACTCAAGCACTAAGCGGATTTAAATAAGTATCATAATCAAACGAAATTAATAAAAGTGATCAATAAAAAGCATCCTATTGAAATTCACAGATTTTCTAAGCTCGCTGGGCAAGCTTTAAGAATGCATTTTACCTTTTAGTATAGCACTGAAGGACATCTTAACAAGAGGCAGGCAATGAAAATAATTCTTCTCTCTTTCAAGTTACCCGAATTTAAAGAAGGGTTTTAACACAATAAACATCACCAATATTTAAGGAAATAAAAACTGAGATCTGATTTCAATGAGAAGAAATCAAGACTAGAGTTACGTGTATTCCTGCTTAAGAAGTTACTGCATTGTGTAAGAAAGTGTAAATGCATGATTTAAGAACTGTAAAATAAGAAGTACCTGATTTGCACTTCATCTACACAAGCCAACAAACTACTCAGCCTATTCCCAGCTGAGATTAAGCACGATCAAATGATATACCTAACTTCAAACATGGCCCCATCCATTTCAGCCGAGGCGAAACTCGTTTTCTGAACTGAATGTACATTCTTGGCTCAACTACATAAGGTCAAGGTACGGAGCATGTTCCTGTGGTAGACCAAGTGTTACAGGCTGGTGGAGAAAAGATTAAGAGAAGACTCATCTTGTAACAACACTTAAAATTTCTCGGTTTCAGTTTGAAATGGCTAATTTTTTTACTGTTAAAAATATCATGGAAACAGCGTGTTTTTGGCTTGGAAAGAGGAGGTGAGTACTAAGTCTAAAGAGCAACAACAAAATGGGAAAACACAGAGAGAGAATTGAGTAGTCAAATGAACGCAAAAATAAGAAAGATGAAAATCGGGGGGAAAGAGGGGGAAATGGGAGAATGAACAATGAGTTGATGTAGAGAGGTATCGCCGAAAGTGGCTCGGAGCACAAAGAACAAGTTTAACTAAAACTTAAAGATGTCATATGAAATTGAAATAGTCAACATTCAAACCTTAACAGGGAAACATAGACAGAAGGAAAAAGAGGAGAGCTTACGTTTTGCTACCTACTGGAAAAGAAGGTTCATCCTTAGGGAGATTAAGGAGATTTTTTATCAAAATTCATTTGGAAGATTTAGCATTACTGGTTAAAATGATTTGATATTTTACGGGCAAAATTAAAAATGATCTCATTTTGAAAGATCCCTCATTTTGACACAAAAAGTTGACACAGAGAGTTGTTCATTCACTCCCTGTGCTACAATTACCTTAGTCAATCTCAAATTAAAACATCTCTACTTTCTAATCCACACGATTATCGCAAAAAAACAACTTTCAGAAGAGCAGTGGTGCTATTTAAAACAGTCCCAATCGGTTGAAAATGGTGGCTGGGGTCTCTCTTTGCTGCTCCAACCCTGCCTTTTTGTTGTCATCAAGACCTGCCTCAGCCTTTACTAATCCTCAACGGACGGAGCAGCAAAAAATGACTCTGCTGTTCCGGATATTCTGATTAATTCAAATAGAACAGATAGTAGCTGTTAGGCTCAAGTGTGCGTTTTTTTTCATTCATTTATCAAATGGATCGCATTCAGCAAAAAGGAACCAGCACGATTACAGTGTTTTCAAGATTGTGCAACTTATGATTTCTTCTAAAAATACTTATTTTAAATACAGTATTCAAATTTACAAGATTATTTTTCTTTAAAATTAACAATTTTTTGGTGGAAAGCGAAAGTTATTTGCTATTATGGGAGATTTTTTGAATAATTATGAAGAAGCAAAATTTTTATAACAATGTAATTACGCTAGTTCCTTTTGGCTAAATGCGATCTAGATAAGGTATAACTTTGAACCATCAGCTAATTCTACATAATGCTAACCAGCTCACATTTGGAAAGAAATGGCACAGAAACTCATTACTGGAGGACAAATTGAAAAAAAAGGGAGTATTGAAAATGCCTAGTAAACAATTCTTTAACCTGAATTCTTTTTGGGACTTGGGTCGCAAGACAATACATTAAAGTTTTTAGAGGCTGAAGGGTCTTTGGTGAATGTTACCTTATCAAATATAAACTTTAAAGAAAACATTACCTACTTCTCATAGGACAAGAAAGGACACTTGGAAAGGCAAAAGCAGGGAAGGGAGAAAAAAGGTCTCCTCTACATGTATGAATTTAAAAAAGCGTATCACCACCACTATCCATTTAGAGATAATTAGATGTATAAAAGGGACTTCTGTGTGTTGAATCATAGCGCTTCGTGAGGACTTTGCACTTCGATTTATTGCACTTTTACTAGAACTATTCTACAACTAACAAAATATGCAACTTACCATCCACCGACGCAAAAGTACACAATTCTTCATGAAAATTTCTGAACAATAATCCGATCTGATTTTATATTGAGCGATCCTCAGTTAACGAGAAGGTGTTACTGAGAAAGCTTAATACTTGGAAAAGATAAGTGCGGCAAGTTCAGTACATTTTAGGGGTTATCATACAACCTTTTATTAAAAAGGTTTTCAAAGGCAAGGGAGCCAGACAATTGGCTCAATAGTTATGTCTGTATATCGTCTGTATATACAATCATTCAGGGATTGAGATCACCATGGGGATCAAGGAACTACAAAAAATAATGTAAGTTAAAAAAATATTGAGTTTCAGTCATTGTTAAAAGTATTAAGATTAATCCTCTGATATAGATTCCAAAATTGATCAAGTATGATTATTGGAACATCCTTTAAAGCTCTCCAGCTCTTTTTTCCTCAGTTGTTGGGACTCACAACCATTTTAACTGAAGCTCTTACCCACTGTCCCTTTAAAATAAAATTGACTGACATCCTCTAAAAAAATGGAAATGAACTTAACTAAGCTTGACAGACACATAACAATCAGCATTTTGGGGGGAAAAGTGAGTTAGAGGTAATTTCGAATGCAACTAATCGTAAATTTTTTCCTGTCAAAAATTCATTGCCGAGAAAAAATATGTTGAAAGTCAAAATAATTGCCAAACTTTGCCCTTGAGTCTCGTGCTGGAATAAAATTTAAACCTCTTTTTTTTCCTGTTCAAACCTGATGCATTTCTGTTAAATTCAGCTGATCTGCCTGTTAAGTCTTGATGAAGTAAGATGCAGAGGGGCAGTGCTGAGAATCTAGTCTTGACAATATCTGAGTATTGTTAACCATGAAGATAATGGGAGTGAGCGCTGTCCCATTAGGACTTCATCCCAAAAATGACAAGTCTCAATAGGTCATTTTGCCATTTCTGTTTACAATTGGTGATGGTTCCTGGGGTTCTTAAATTGTAAAGCACTTGAGGAGCATTCTTCCACAAAAACCATAGAATTTTTGAGGCTCTAAAAGGAAATTTTGATACAAAACAGACCCTATAAATAAAATTTGGGATGGTCTATAGCCTTGAGAAAACTTAAAAATAAAAAGCTTATCTAAATATTCAGGAGTTGCATGATGGACCCTATCATAATTCTTGGAGATGAAAAATTGATATTCATATTCAAGATGCATGACTTCATGAAGGCCTTGAGCAGATAACCTGAAGCTAATTATGATTGCTTGGATTTACGACTTTACCCGCAGAAATAGAGCTGCTGGTTCATGATTATGGTTGAATGCGGATTCCAGTGCAAAATTAATTTGGCCTCTCAATTCTGGAATTTAAAGCTTTTCCCAAAGGAATTTAAATGAGAAAGAGTTAAGGTTCAAAATAATTTTTTGACGGCAAAAATATGCAGTTATGTAGATCCCTAGAGAAATTCTACTGATTTGGTACATACGAACTAGGTTGTTTTGTTTGCCGCTTCATGTTCTTCTTGTTACAAAAATAGAAAATGGGTATGTCTCTTTCATATTAATCAGATGCAATTAAGAGGACAAAACACGAATACAGGTTGAAGTATTTACAGAGGGGTATGAATCTTAAATCCTTGGAAAGAATCCATTATCATTCCCTGTTCATGAGAGACTAACTTCTGACATTGAAAAATTAAGTTGTCTGTAATGCCCCTTCATAGGCAGCAGGTCACCAGGTACTGACACACATGAAATTAGAAAGGGTGTATCTACATTAGCATCACAGGGATGAGAAAAACTTTTCGAATGATGTCCGCAGAGATAATACAAGGGTTCAGTCGCATTTTTTATCAAAATTTAATCTTATTCTGATGGCTACTCTTTGTTCAACAAGATATGTTAATGCAGAGCTTCCAGTGCTTTTCCAAATTTCTATGGCTTTTTGTTTAATTTTCTCTCAGTTCACACAAGGTAATAATAATTATTTAAATCGATTGAAGCTCAAATTTTGATGTTGCTTCTCAAAATAGCATAAAGTGAGACTAATGTAATCGCAAATTTTTACATTGAACACTTTTTCCATCCATAACAGGGAATTTTTAAACTAGACTTGAGCGCTAATACTTAGCAAAACATTTGAATAAATACATATTTCTTTAGACAGTGTGAACAAGATTAATGGCCCATTCCTAATCCTTTCTAAGCTTATTATACTACATGTTTTGAAAAAGAGATTAATTTCACTTTGTTTCTAAACACATCCTAAGAAGAAAAATGGAGAATCAAGTGCGAGAAATAACAGTTCCGTATGCTATGAGTAGCAATTAATGTGAACTCACTCCGTCTGCAGAAAATGTTTGGTGTTGAATTACATTAGAAATGACTTCGATCATATACCACACACATAATTAACTGAGATCATTTGGGATTAAGGAAAAAAAAGGCATACAGACGATTGCTAGCTTCTGGCAAGAAAATCTACATTTTACATTGCTGCTTTAAGCAACCTTCAAGATTCACCTGGTAAAATTCTAGCCAGTCATTGAGAGAAGCACTTACATGAGCCTTCAGGCTGGCGATATTGACAGTGAAACTGCAAGAAGACGTATTTAAGTGTTTCAAAATCTACCCTCCTATTTTACTTTTTAAGAGGAGGTTGGAACAACATATCATCCCTTGAAATTTTTGTGGGATATTCTACACAAAGAGAGGAAAATTCACTGAATTTTCAAGAAATAAATTTTTGTAGTTTCCCATGAAGAAAATCAAGAGACAAGAAGTCTGTGACAACAAAAGACTGAGACATGCATTACTGCAGTTTCATCACCGATTGGTAATTGGCTGCTTCAGACACTTATGTGAGTAATAAATAAATTTGAAGGGACCTATTGGTTGTAAATTACTTAATAGTGAGTTTATGACAGTAATGAAATACAACTTAAGACTCACTCTGACAAAAACAAAAGGTGTTTCTCCGACACACTTTTAAGGAGGAGGCCCAATGTGTCAGAGAATTTTGAGAGCGCTTGATGGGTACAAGTGTAATGTAACCGGAGCAAGGTCAACACACCAAAATTGGCAAGAGATGAATGATCAACACTTTAACGAAAGGTTAAAACGAACATGAGCAAGTTTTGCAAAAAAAGAGAGAAAAAATTAAAAAACCTCGAGAGAGAGTTGAAGAAAAATCAATCGAGTTAGTAATAGTGTTTTAATTGCATTACACACATTCATTTGGTGACTTTAGAGACATCAAGCATCAAAAACTCGGCAGACATATCAAAATTAGAAGTACCAATAATCCATTAACACAGATGCACTTTACGTTATTAACTAACTATGCACGAACACTGTTCAAATTTTATCAATGAAAAATGATAGATTTTGGCCCTCATTATGATGAAAACCGAGCTCAATTGTTGAGGTGATATCAATGAAATGAAACTGTACAAAAATGTGGTGTAAAGTTGACACTTTATCAAAGATTATAAAGATGACAAAGAAAAGTTCAAGACTTCAAGATAGAGTTTCTTTAAAGCTGAGTCTATTTCATGAAAATAAAGTCTTCAAGAGTAATATGATGCAGACAAAGCAGAGCAACTGCTTGGTCTGGCAGTGATATCCTGTATTAACTACAATACAAGGTTCCCTGTACAATATTAAATGTTGCATAAAAATTTATTTCGATACAATTAAAGGTTTCTGTTCTGAGATAACCTGTTCAACTCACAGCTTAAACAGAGTCAAGTGTTGAGACTTGCGCAAATGAGCCTACCTTGCTGGAGTAACTTAAACGTGATAATGTACAGACAAATTTATAATTGGAAAATAATTCTTACTGTCAAGTTCGGAATATCCATGGAAGTCGAGGACTTTCAAAATTTGGTTTAAATTTGAAAGGCTCGAAAAGTTAGAAAAATTTGACTCATAAGGTAGATATAGGGGAAACAAAGGCCCAATATGAAAAGAATGAGGACCGGGCTTATAGCAATTACGCTTAAAATTCTGAGAAACACAACTATATTTAATTGAAGTTTTAAACTACAAAAGGCTGGGAAGAAATATGATAGGAAAATTAAAACACATACAAAATCATTCATTTGAGGTCACTTCGAAAGAAAACATAAACTCCAATCCAATTCTGCGGGATTTTCTATAGAGTTTCTTTTCTTCAGAAAATTTAAACCGCTTTGAACTTGAAATGACTTGTGTAACAGACTTTACACGCATTAAAATACCAGTGAAGATAAATGTTAATTCAATAGTTTGCTCAAGTAAAACTTACATCTGTGAGCACGTTAACCTTTTGGACAAGGAGTGAATTATTGAGAAAGTCAAAAACGATATAAACCATGAGAGGGTTGAAGGCGGAACGGAAATATACAAACATACATTGAAGAAGGGGGACGCATTTGTCTCAAATCGATAATGACGATAAAAGGCTGTCTCATACCATGGATTTATATTCTTATTATGTCGGGTTATGCCATAAACAACAGCAGAACTAATTTAAAAAGATGTCAAGACAGGCTAAAACTTAAAACCTGACAAATAGAAGCAGGAGTCCTAATTCATGCGAGAAACATCAAGATGAATAAACATAATGAATGAATAATTAAATTTTTAATTCCTTAATATCCAACAATTAGCACTACTTTCTTAAATCTACAAAACGGTTGGATAGAGCAGAATACGGAGATATAGCAGCAAACGACATGCCAAACGCCTTGTCATTAATGTCTGGAGCTGTGGTGCGTGGATTCAGACCGTTCTTCTCTCCTTTCCCTCTCTCTTTCACGGTCGCGCTCTGGATCTCTTCTTGAAGATTCTCGTTCCCGTTCTCTTTCCCTGTCACGATCACGGTCCCTTGTGTCACGTTCTCGTTCGCGATAACGATCATCGTAATAAGACCTGCTGAGTATACAAAGAAAAAGAAAACACTAATACAGATACTTTCCTCTACCTAAAAACTGACAAAGCAACAAATCATTTGAAATGATCAAAGGGTGTCATAAATGAAGGAACTGAATACATTGATAAAAATTAAGATTAAAATCGACTAGGTAAAGAAAAGCTGCTTTGAAAGTAAGGTGAAACAAGGTTCAATGCACAGATCTAAATTTTAGTTCTAATTTCTCATTTTTTATTCAAATCTCGTTTCTAAAGCTAAAAAATAGTATATCTCTAAAGAATTACTATACTTTCAGTTGATTTCTTCATCTGTGACATCCTTTGATAAAATTACGCACCAATTCACTTTAAGGCCAAAAAAGAGGAAAATTTTAAAAGTTTTAAAGTCAATATCCACTTCTAGCTGCATATCGTCGTTTGGATTCATAAAATGAAAAACCCGACATTTTTTTGGTTATTGAATATTTCATCGTTTCATCAAACGAAAAATTCACGATTAAATTAAAAGTTCGATCAATTCAAAAAAAGAAAGTTTAAAGCTGAGAAAAAGATGTTGACTCTTGCTATCTTTGCGAAAGATATTCAAAGGCTGTTCACAAACACAGGCGGAATAGGCAAAGACTTGGAATTGAAATCCAAGCAAAACAATGCATTTCATTTTAACTAATTCTATACACGATTCGAGTGATAGTCTATCCTGTTTAAATTAATTCTTAAGATTGTTTATACATTAAGGTTGGATAGGAGGACACTACTTAAAAATTCCAAATTAAGTTCTACAAAGATAGAATATTTCAATCAAGAAATATCAAGATTGATCATAAAATGAATCAATACGAAAACTTTCCCGGTTACTTTGGGAAAATACACAGATAAAAGAAATAAAATAATATAGAATAAACAACAATGATAACTGCAAAGAATTGTGTCTAACAAAGCAAATTTGGGCCCAAATATTTTGCAATTGCCTCCGAATTGCGCAAATTCAGGTAACTTCACATTTCAATTAAACAACAAATAAAGTAAATTATGATGAACTTGCGCTATCTGCTGATTCAGTTTTATTTACAGCAACTATAAAAAGTTACAAACATCTTTATCCTTTAGAAGCAGGTTAACATTAGAAAGTATGAAAGAGAGAGGATTTTTTCCCCATATTGAAGTAATAAGAGCTCTTTAAGTTTTGAAATTTGAAATGGCATAAGAAAAGTTATGAAAAATCCGTTTTTGATTTTTCAGCTTCATTTTGAAAGCAGTTTTAGATAACTTACATTGATTTGTTCCAATTTTTCACTTAGAGAAGAGACAATTCTATACAGTCATACACCAGACATCAAACTGAAGGAGTAAGCTGTTTACTTTTCAAAGGCCTAAGGGCCAAAATTTGAATCAGAGAGAACAAAAACACACCAACTCGAAAAAATGAAAAGAATCAAGACATATACAAAACTGCACAGTAGATGAAGAAGTTGGTCTGAGAAAAATATTTTTAGTGCAGAAAGACAAGTACTTAAGGACACTTTAAAAGTCCGAGTTGTGACGAATGCGCTAACTTCAATGACCTGTATACAAATTGACTGTCTTCAATGAGAATTGAGCATTTTCAAGTTACCGAGTTGGTGTGTTTTCGTTCTCTCTGATTCATTTGTGACTTCTGAAAGACGTGATTAATCCAGAAAACACAGGCTTATTTAGGCATTTTTGATGGTGTTGAAGAGTATAAGAGGAAATAATTGAGAACATATAGCAGACTCTCGATGTGCAGAGGAAAAGAAAAAAGGAAAATTGAAAGAAATGTTTGAGGCAAAAAGGCCATCAACCAGATGGAGAGATATTGATGATGCCTTTTTGTATAAGTGTATTTGGGAATAAATTCTCTTGGGCATGAGGCAGAATCAGACGATGAGTAATTAAAAACGTACCTGCCGACCTACTTTTATGTATTACTTAAATCATCATAGCACCTTACGTTCCATTAAAAAATTTATAAAACTAGTGAGATCAATGTTCGTGAGTAAATACTTGTAAATCACATAATTCTCATGGATAATGGTCACTAGGTTTGGGGCCATCTCTGAATTACTTAACGCTGAATTAGCAGTTTTCTGATATTATCTTACTCTCTTTCACTCACTTCAAAAATCATGTGATGCCCCCCTCTCCCCTGCCGCCCATCAAAACTCAGAAAATTGTTGATGCATTGAATTCATCAAACAGACTGCATAATGTGTACATGCATACTCATGAAATCAATGTAAAAGAGGCATGTAGAGAGCATATCAACTAAATAATAAAAAAGGAACATGTTTTCACTGGCGTTCCCTATGCGATGTTTGTCATAGCAACTGAACGTTTTGATTGAAAAATACTTTGACCATCAGGATCCGTAAAAAAAAGTCCATTTTAAAAATTTCTTCAGTTGCAAAAGTCCCTGCAGCGTTATGAAATTTAGAGATTAAGGATGGCCCCTTTGCTTGGAGAAGATTTGCATGAGCACAAAATTAAAATTCGATAATGAAACTATGATTAGGAAAACTTGGTTATTGATAATTTTCCAAGAGCCAAAGCATGGCCGTTCCAAAACTGGCACATCTAAATTAGAATTTTATCCTTACTCCTCTGCTAACTCAAGGCTTAAAGCTTAAAAACATAATTTCTTTTACTCAGTGACCTGCTTCGTGCATTGGTACTTCTCTTGTACTCTTCAATGGATTTTTCATGTTTGCAATCAAATAAATGATGGAATTTCCATCACTGAGCGAATTAAAAAGATTAAGGTTTTGTGCAAACATAAAAGTCACGTGAGTGGACTAAGACAAAGTTAAAGAAAAAAAAGAAAGGAAAAAAGAGAAAAAAAAGAAAAGAAAAAATAGTCTAGACACGAAATTAAAGACGAATTCCAAAAAAAAGTCACAAATTTGTTACAAGTGTTTCTTTCTCTAAATTTCACTTTGGAGGGAAAAAAAATTAAAAAAAAAAAAAAAAACTTCTTGACATAGCAGTTAAACGTGGAACTGAGAAATCAGAAGAAGAAACATCCCGATACAAACCGAATTTCCCAACTGACATTCATAGTCGGCGTTCTTTAGGAAATGCAAGATACACTAAATTGAGTTGCACCATGTAAATACCACACTCCTTTACAGTCAAAACTTTGAAGGTTTAAATGCCCTTACTTCTCTGAAGTTCTTCGCGACATGGGTGGAAATTACAGCATTGTGAGATTTGCATATAATAAGATAAATGGGGCTCCACAATATTAAATATATTTCAGCCTGATGGAGCGGATCTTTTCCAAATATCAAGGGGACAATAAAAGGAGCGACTTTCTAGGGAAGCAGCTACTTTTATACTGATTATTATTAATTTTTTTTACTCCCTGTTTTTTTTTTCTAGAATGTTAGATTTATATTAAAGTGAAGTTCCAAATTTTGAACAGATAAAAAATATTCATTTTAAGTAATTGGCATACGACTACATATCAATATTATAGCGCTCGACATAAGCGCAGATGGCACATGATTTAGACCTAACGCGAGATTATGCACATGGTCAAAGCATAGTTCAAGCCTTGGTTTAGACAGAGAAACTCTGAAAAGATTGACAAAACGATCTGAGAAATCATTACTTGCTGGATTTTACTTAGGGCATTTTACTTTGTCAAGTTAAATACATACTTGAAAAACTAAATGAATGAAATCGAACTGTTTAGGAAAGATTAGGATGAGAAATGTTTAACCGCATTGAAGTTTCTGCTAACTCTCTTGAAATATAAAATTGTAACTACTGAATATTTAGCGTAAAGATGTGACAAAAAATAAAATTCTTACTAGCCAAGAAACAAAGTCAGATAATTTTTACTAGCGACAAGAAACTTAAAATTCTTTTCAAAATTCTAAACATTAGCAAAGAATCAGCTGTGCATGACCTTCGATTTTTTAAAGAACACAGCTATTGCACAAAAAATCAGACAAAGTAGTTTTACAGGCAAAACAGATCTACAGTACCTTCACAATCCGATGTGAAAGAAAGCTCATCCATTCATAAGAAACCAAAGTAACGACCATGACAGTATGTACGATTAAAGCTATAAATGATACGGATTTTTCCTTTGGAAGGATTTCCTCTCAAGGGCCCTAATTGCACAAGCTGTGTTTTACTTCATTTGACAGGATCTAATGCCACCGTCATTTGAGACAGGAACAAGTTGAAGTGTATTCATTGCCATTATGACAGATGATTCACTCACTTTGAGTAATTATTCAGATTAAGCGATCAATTGTAATGAACAGATGGGCAGTAGATGAAAAGAAGAAAAGATTATGAAGTAAAATAATAATATCCTTACGATTGGCTCTTAACATTCTCTGAAGTTTCCAATGCTGCCCTAGATGAAATTATGTTTGATCCCCCTGTTCTAAAACATTAAAATAGGGCAAAAGCAGGATTATACTAACCATACGCTAAGTTTAGTTGACAATAGTTATTTACAAATTAGCAAGTTTCCAAACAAAAGCGAATTTACTCTGTTCTGTTTTAGAAATTTAGTTCCATTTGAACCAGAATGAAACATATGAATGGACAAAAATAGTCATTATTTTACAAAGGGAGCATCACACTTCTTCAAACTTATCTACACTTTGATACATCAGTGTGAAATGAAAGAGAAAATTATTCAAATATCATCTTTCATCAATAAAAATTTCAACTCACATTATGCCCCTACTGTTAAAGACAGATAACACATTTCAAACATCATGACTGAATGATTTGATCATGGTAGTTATCAAGGACTACTTACACAGTTCACAAAATAAATGAGGGACTGAATGAGGTTCTTCTACCCCCAGTGCCTTGCATTAATAATTATTTAAAATTAAAGACGTTCAATTTACATTTTAGTTTCATTTAAAAACACAAGAAACCTGAGTAGGAGGATTAGGATAGTTCAAAAAGAAGTTGGTGATGCAATCAAAATATCTTTGATACAGTTGTGACGTTGATTTTCATTTGGTTATAAAAAGCCTAGTTCTAATATCCAAACTTCCGCTAACGTAAGGACTGGAGGACATTTTCAAACTCCAAAATTCTGAGAAAGCTGCATGAGTTGTTAAATAACAGTAAGCACGCCAAAAAGTAACAACGAAAAATTAAAAAAATAAAAACATTTTCCCCACGAGAACCAACTAAATGGCTTTAGGATTAATTACTACAAAGTCAGCTTCCTCAAAAAAATTGATACCATTATAAAAAAAAAAAAAAATATCACAAAGAATCGCCTAGAGACCAAAAGACGAACTCCTCAGCCACCAATCTTATGGCTAGGAATCTAAAAATTCATTATAATCAATTTTCAAACCTTGGAAGGCAGTTGAGAACAATTGATTATATGACTAACAATGACTAACTTCATTTTGAAAGCAAGGAAAAGTCTACGAAAAGTATACAACAGACCAATTCTGACATAAAATTCATGATGAGAGGATACTTGATAAGGAAAGCTTCTTTGTTATCAAGCAAGAAAATTTCTAGTTGTGCACCAGAAAATTGTCTCTAGCTATAATTTATCTCATTCTTTCAATCACATATAATAATATTACGTCTCTAATGTACTGAATTTTTTCGTATCATCTTAGGATACACAATGAGAAACGCACCGTTGTGGATTCTCAACATCTCATCAGAACTAGAAAAATACATGCGTTCAAATTAATCTTTGGTAATTTAGAGAAGTGCACGTCCAGGATGCGCAAATAGGCACTGGCTCTGATGTGCAAACCGGTTATCCAAAATGCGGCTTAGGATATCAGTCAAAAGTGAAAATTCTACCACATTTGTTTTCCGTCACCCAATCTTGCCCACTATTAGGATTAATACGAAAATGCAGCGGTATGACGCGCAATGGTTCGGTTATTTCATTTACGAACATTCAAGTAGTGGGTTCAAGTTGAGAAAACTGGTTCTTAGCTATAAACACCGCATACCGCTCCAAACAGTGAAGGATGAGTGGCAACAGGCCAGATAACATCCATAACTTCTGGAGGGGGCAGAGAAAATGTTGCAACAGTTAAAAAGCTTGATTTAGTACCTTGATTTGGAGCTCACAACAACTGGTGCCTCAACAGGGTCGACAGGTGACTTAACTGCCCGAGATCTTGCTGCCCGCGAAGAACTAAACACAATGCAATCAAATGAGTTAAAATTCGCAAGAAACTACAAGCAGGCGCAAACTGTACGATAAGGGAACCTCTTTGTTCCACTAAAATATAGGAAAAAACACGTAGACGGACAGGAATAACGATTTGGGGGATAAAATAAGGGCAGATCTCAATTAGTAAATTGTGAATGAATTGACGGTACTCGGATACAGACCAAAGCCTTGTAATACTGTTGCATAGAATCAATTTTAAAATAGAAAAATTCATTGAGTTATGTTATTTGTATCAGTCATATAGCATCTACTGTTGCAGATAAATGCAGGTTTGTTAGAAATTGAATTATCTTTAAGTGTTTGAATAACACATGATAACTATTTTTTCTACTGTTTTTTGAAAATATTCCCCCTTGTGATGATGCTCCTTCCCCCACCTCCAATAAGTATTGGAGGTGGGGGAAGGAGCATCATCAGCAACTTCAACTTCTGGTGATCCATAAATTAAGAATTTTGGACAGGAATAGGGCTGATGGTAGCAAAATTTGAGAGAGGAAGGAGCAAGTTCAAAGTTACGAAATAGTCCTTCATGGAAATAAATGTAATAAATATTCTTTCTTCAAAAACTTCTTTTTGTTACTTTTCATTTGAAATGACTCATTGCCTTTTCATTCAAAAGCATTTTTCGATTTTAAAGCATAGAATTAATTATCTTAGAGCAATAATTAGTGGCAATGAAAAATCGGAGGGCAAGATAAATGATAGGGATTTGAGCACAACAGCATCATTTTTAATGATTGAAGATGTCACAACACCTTCATTCTCAAAAGAAAACAAAGACAGCATGCTACAAGACAGGCCAATGGAAAAAAAAGACGAGAGAGGTAGAAAACTCAACGTCGTTTCATAACAGGCAAGATATGTGTGGGTCATGCAGACAGCTTTGCAATTTTTAATTTTGGACTCAACGGAGCTTGTAATAAAGGGGTGATAAATAGTATATCATCAACAAGTTTCGAATTTTTTTTCTCCAAGTGCTGCTAATCCATTTAATTTTCGAACTGAGTCAATCAAAAATAATGTAAATTAATTGTTTCAAAAGCAAAACGATTGTAAAAAAATTAAAGAAATTCAAAGAGAGGAAAACGAACAGTCCTATTCATCAGAATACGGTGATAGAGATAAACGATTAGTAGAAAACCATTACTGCTACAGAATTTTACATTTCTCTGAGAAAGAATTCTTTCAAGCTTCAAGTTAGCTAGGTAACGCAATTAAAGAATAAAACAACAGACCTGTCTTCTCGGCTCCTTTCCCTATACTCGCGTTCACGATCCCGGTCACGACTCCTTGATCTGTCGCGATACAGCTCAGCATAGTACCTGTGGAGGAAAGGAAATCAAAGTTATGATAAGAACAGTTGAGTTTGACGAGACAATTGCACAGACACTAGTGGATACTTGTTTTCAAAGTTATACTTTTAATACCAATAGATCATTTTTAGTCCAAAAGGAATTGGAAAAAGTTACAGTGGACAAAACTTCTTCCATTACTTGACTATCACAGGATACTCAAGTTCATAAAAACTGATGCTGACTGCAACTTTCAGTTTGAAAGAAATGATACAATTACAATTGAGCAGATAAAGTTTTAAGCGGGTACAAAAAGTTTGCTCTTCATCAGAATTAGAGCTTATTTCAGGTTCAATAAATTATTGCAGACAATAATTGTGTTGAACACAAGGGAAGGATGCTCATCGGTTTTTCCGGACTAATAATGACGTCAAGATGAAAGTTGACAAGAAAAATTACCTTTCTTTCTCTCGTTCCCTTTCTCTATCACGATCTCTATCTCGACTTCTGTCTCTATAGTCGCGTTCCCTGGAACGTGATCTGTCTCTGCGAGATCTTTTGTGGGAGCGGTCTCTATCTCGAGACCTGGATCGGTCTCTCCGTGATGCCCCATAGCTTTTACTTTCAACACCGTGCAGCGTATCTTGCAGAGAACTTATTAAAATCTTGCATCGGTCATCGCTTGAGACCTTCGACTGCTTAATTAAGGAAATAGCTGTCACTAGAGTTTCGATAGCACTGGCATAGTCACCTGCGAACAAGATTACTCATTTTAGACAAAAAATTTACAATGATAAGAAGCAAATTGGAGACCAATTTGTCATTTTTGATGACTAACATATTCTGCATAAACTGCGAGCTCTCTTTGGAGGCGATGTACACCCAAAAATCGTCAATTTTTTTGGGATGCATATTTTTAGATGACGCTCAACAAAAAGAGATTATTGTAAGTATTGGCCTTTAAACTTAAGAAATTTTTCCAAAAGCTGCATTTGTGAATTTTCAGAACTGCATAATTCAATGCAAAGGCTTTGAATGTGCTATTTTGAGCATATGAGCAGTGAAATATTGCCATTTGAGATAAGGTCTTTCGACGAATCTACTTTTTCTTCTTTCTTCGAAGTGAAAAAATAGATTTTAGGTTAAGATTTCATCAAAGAACCTCAAAAGCTGAATTTCCGTAGGACAAAAAAGGTAATTGATATGAAATTTTGAGGAGCAGGATTTTAACAAATGTAAATACCTGCAGCTGCATCAGTGACAGCTCTTGTTATCGCGGAACTTGAAACAGTTCGGTTCCGTCCCATTATTTCTTCAAACTCAGCTTCACTAATAGGTGGTGGCCCATCTGGAGTCCTGTGATCAGTTGGTGGAGGTGCTCCATAAGGAGGCTGAAAATCAAAACAAAAAAATTTCATTAAAATAGGGTATTAAGGGGGGGAGGGGAGAACTAGAAAAAAACTAAGTATAAAAATAAACACACATTGTTTAACAAAGTCAACTCCACTCCACTGCAGCCTGATTGTTGAAATTTTTTGTTTGTCGGGACGACATAGATGACATAGGTTAAAAGGCGGAGCATGATTGGTCGGCTATGTCTTATTGCTGCTTTGTCGTGCCTATGTCGGGTTGAACTCACGACAAACTATCGGCATCTCTTAAGTTTCCAATAGTATGTCGTCCATTTCACCTGACAAAGGCACGACAAAGCAGCAATAAGACATAGCCGACCAATCATGCTCCGCCTTTTAACCTATGTCATCTATGTCGTCCCAACAAACAAAAAAATTTCAACAATCAGGCTGCAGATGCTTGATTGGAAAGGTGAAAACTAATTTGGCGTACTGTGGCTGGACAAACTGCAGGCTGATTATTAAAAGTTTAAATGATAAGATGACAAAATGTCATTGGACAACTATGTTAAGAAAATCATGTCTTATCTCGTATCTATGTAGTTCAATAATCTGGCTGCAAATCAAACTCTTGAAACTTGGACACTAAAATTTAAATGAATGCAGGGGTGACAAAGCTATTCAACCACTAACCACCCTTTAGTAATTTTTATCGCTAATGAAACCAAAAATCCTTAATCGCACAGCTCTTTTCAGAAAAAATATCAAGATCTAAGAGGAATGAAGGAGAGTTTGCAACTTCGTACCCTAGAGTTCGGAACCAAGCCATGTCCATATCCATGAGGAGGTGGGCCTCCAGGCTGACTATGAGGAGGAGGTCCTTGCTGCTGTGGAAAGAATGCTGGATTGACATGTGGTGCAGGCGGCTGAGATGGTGGACCATTGTGTGGGTGCGTTGGTGGTACTCCATGAACAGGAGGACCTAAAATGTTAGAATAAGTTCATGGACTAAGGATCACAAGTACTTAGGATTCTTAACTTTTTAAAATTAACGAGGTGTCTATTGTTTACTGTTCATATCTTTAATGTTCTGTTATTTATGATTTAAATATTTATTTCTTCCTTTTAAGTTACTTCAATTTTTACGGTTTATTTTCCTTGAAGAGGGTGGACACCTATTGGGCTTGGCACATTGAAAATATTAAAAAAAATAAATTGGTGTGAAAAGCAAAGACAAAAATTTTTGAGATATGAAAATGTTTGCTCTCCGCAGCTGAGCCCTTTTGTGACTGGGAATTTGGATTTTCCTAGGTGTTCCTAGGTGTCCATGGATTCTCAACAAGATGAAAAAAAAGAGGTACTGATGAAAAGCTGAACTTACCACCCATTTGGTTGGGAGGCATCGGGCCTCGAGGACCATGAGGACCCTGTCCAGGTGGGGGACCTTGAGGTGGACCTTGCTGATGTGGAGGGTAACCCCCTGGGCCCTGCATTTGATGAGGAGGCATACCTATTACAAACAGATAATTATGATTACTTCCAGGTAATAATAATGATAAACGTTTGAACTTTCTGCTGCCAATACGCAGTAGGGTCTCAAAGCTTTTTAACATGAATGACTTCCCTGTGCGAATAGCCTTGATAAAAAAAATCCTTTCTATGGTTTTAAATGTCCTCATCTTTATTAAAAACAAATGTGATAAAAAAATAAACACAAATTTATAAAAATCATAAATGTAAATCTAATTATGTGATTAAATTTCTCATTTGTAATGTAAGAATCAAAATGCTACAGCGTTGCAACTTTGCTCGAAGTCTGAACACACACGGTTTACATAGTTCCTCCATTTTTTGATTTCCTACTTTTCTATGACTTTCTTTGCTTTTCTTCGTCTCTGAAATTTTCGAACTTTTTCCTTAATTTTCAATCGAAACCTCCTATATTTTTTCTTTTGATTACACTGATTTTTGCCAACTATGGACAAAATCTTTACTTCCACTAATTAAAGCAATAGGCACTCTGAGTGACACCGACTGATTTGCTGAGCTGACGCACAACTAGCGAATTCTATGATTTTTCCCAGGAATTCACTGACTTTCCAGACCGCCAGAAACCCTGATCATAGCTTCTGGTTCCACCTCTTGACAGCGAAGCTTATGACTTTGCACTTTTGCCAAGCTAAAACAAACTTTCAGAGTTTTTTTTTCTCATCTCCTCTCTCCATGTGTGGTGAAAAGATCTTTATGATGGGGAACACTACTATGTCATAAGACCCAAAAATACTTCCCTTCGATTGTAAAAATTCTGAATAGTTATTTTCTTGCTTCATAGCATAACGATGGCTAAAGTACAAGACCTCAAGTATCTGCTTGCTATGTTGAAGACTTCCAGTCATCCTTCATTTTTTGCTTAGAATACTGATCAAAGTAATTTCTTGAAAACTTCCTGAATTTTTCTAGGTAGAAAATTGACTTTTTCCTCTTTGAAAAAATAAACTAGAGATGAGATTTTGCAACACCATAGTGGAGATACGTCGTTTTTGCACTTAGACCATTGATATCTTCAAACCCTACTTGATTACAAACTAATAAGAAAGATTACAATGAAAAAATATTTACCAGGAGGTCTGTTCCAATCAGGCCTGGGTCCTCCAGGATGTGGACCTCCGGGTGGACCTTGCTGAGGCCCTCCAGGAGGACCCTGCGGCATGGGAGGTCCACGAGGTGGTCCTTGTCCAGGCATCATTTGGAACTGCTGCTGAAACCGAGCGACAAACTGCATAAGTAAATCATGAACGTTTTGTATTTTATGCAACTAAAATACGTTCTTCAGTTGAAATATTTCAGGTTTCCTAAATTTTCCACTTTTATAGTGGATTGATCATGTTTGCGCATAAAATTTCATTTCATCTTGTTATTTAAAGAATGATCTTTGAAAAGTTCATACAAAAAAGTCCAATGGTATTTTCCATTTTTAAAAAAGAAATTACAGCAGAATTTTTATAATGATGCAATTGACATATGCATTTCCTTTTCCATTGTCAATATAGGCTGAGGAGAGCAATAGGTTCAGGTTTTTTAAAGTTAATTTTGCAATGAGCTTCCACCAAAATACATTCATTGTTCCTTATTCCATCAACAGGCCATAAGAAGAGAGACGTATTATATAAGCACAAAAATACAATATTTCTTCCTTAAAATTTCAAATGAAAGACGTTGTGTTGAAACTCCCTTTTGATTCACAAATGAGAGAATAATTGCATCTTTTGCGTAAGTACATCAATTCACACTTTCCGCTCATAAAAAAACTGAAATCAAATTAATATTAAGACATCACTGACCATCCACTTCAGACTGTTAAAATAGGAAAATTTAGAGTAAATCTTTCAGCCTTACCATTCCTGGGGGTCCAGGAGGTCGTTGTTGCGGAGGTGGGCCACCAGGCCTAGGAGGCCCTGTTGACAAACAAGAAAGAACACTAACAATTAGCACAATGGCAATCTATTTGTGATTAAAACAAAGTAGCAGTCATTAACAGTGAAAATTCAAACCAATCACTTCGCAATCATCTTGCATGTATTGTGAACTTTAGCTTAGTTGAAAAGAGAGAGTTGAGTAAAAAAATACTGAGTTCAAAAAGCTTTAAAGTGCTTTACTGAATATTCTTAGAAGTAAAATGAAACATTGATGTTAAAATTAAAATATCTTGACTCTAATCAGAAGTATTTCAACATTTCTCCTCTCACTTTCCTTTTCTCACTTTTTTTTGTTTTAAGAAAGAGAACTGATTGTTATTCTTACATAAAGTTTCCAAGAACCATTTTAAAAATTTCATTTATAACTTTCCTTTCTTTTTTGATTTACCACTAATTTAAGTAAAGCCGACAAGATTCAGAGAAAAACTTGTTTGTGTTCCTCTAAAAATCATTGGCAATATGAATGATGAGAAAGAATCTTTGATCAGATACTAAATTTTTCCGACTTCCTCTGACTCCTGATGTTAAACGATTGGATAGCATTTAGCAAAAGAGAACCGACAGGGTTAGTGTTTTCAAAATGGAGCAACTTCTTTCTTGCTTCGTAAAATACTACAAGTATGTAAAACAATAGAAACACATTCTATTGTTTTACATACTTGTAGTACTTGTAGCAAACGTTTCCTTTAAAATGGACACTTCTTCGTAGAAAAACAAAACCTCTTTACTAGTACAGGCATTTTTTAAAGTAAAGATAAAAATACACACTTTTTTGAATGCTGACATTGTGTTAGTTCCACTTTGCAAAATGCAATCAAATTATTTCTCTCAGTGCCTGCTACCTAGGAATTTGAATGAGGTTGTTGGATGCTTTTACAGTTCAATGTGGTGTAAAGACATACTCTTAATAACATGAAATTATGCTGAATTATCACAAATGAGTTGAATAAAAGACTGCTTTGAGACAAAAATAGTTTAAAATTAGGGAGCTGCCCCTTCTAGCCGCTTTGTGATAGCACCCTCCCCCAACAGACTGTAGACTCCAGAGATGGAGAGGAACAAGTCGAAAGCACAAGAAATCTGTAAGAAAGCAATAGGAAAAGAGGAATAGAGAAACAGGGAAGGGAGAAGACATAGAAGAAGCAACAGCGGTTGATTGGCAAGAGGTTAAATGGAGAGTTCGAAATGAATTTTGGAGAAGAAAAGGAAGGATAGGCATCACCCCTCACACTAGGTTTGATTTTTTGCAGAGGGGCAAATCACATAAAAGGTACAAAAAAAAAAAAAAAAAAAAAAAAAAAAAAAAAACCAAGGCTTAAAAATCCAAGAAATCTCAAGCTGAACGCTGAGAAGCAGCTTAAACAGAAATTGGTCAAAAATTAAAAAAGCATCAAACTAGTGATAGAGATATTTCGTTATTTAAAATTTAAACTGTTCCCAAAATAATCTAAAATCTCATCAAACATGAATGAATGAATACTCCACAAGCAAGCAAAAATTTAGATCTGAGAAATTAGTTGTAAGACATTGCTTCTAGATTTATTTAACAGAAGTGAGCAACTCTTACGAAAAGATAATAAATTAAAACTACAAGTTGAAAAGAATCAACAGCCTTGAAGTGTCGATTTAACAGTTTAATTGAACAAGAGAAATATTTAGCTCTAAAAGTTAGCAGCCTGAGATTCTTTCCAATTAAAAGTAATAAAATCAAACACAAACCAGAGAAATCACGCATGAACCCACCATTTTGGGGTACCTGCGGACCATTCCACTGCTGCTGATTCGGAACCTGCGGAGGGAATTGGTGACCCTGCGGGGGTCCTCCTGGCTGTCCTTGCATATGGGGTGGTCCAGGCATTCGAGGTCCTTGATTTCCATGATGAGGCATCTGGTTCATGCCAGGGGGTGGCATTCTGTGCCCTTGCGGTCCTTGAGGTCGCATTCCTTGAGGTGGACCCTGCATCATCATGCCACGAGGGCCGTGTTGACCTAGATGCTGCATGTTCATTCCTGGGTGGGGTCCTCTTTGTTGATTTTGTTGCTGTTGAGGGGGTGGCCGTGTTTTGGATTGAGCTTCAAACTGTGGAAAAAGAAAATTCAGATGAAAAAATTTTAATGCAGAATTCGGCGAGGCAATTTTACAAAGAATTACGAGGAAGCAAAAGGCATGAATGAGCCCTCAGTGTCAAGAGAGATTTCGAGGCCGTTAATAAAATACATAATGCTCTGGACAGGGGTGTAGAGTTCTTCGCCTTCATATTTTTGGAGGCAACTTTTGCATTTGTTGAGGTTGCCTTCACATTCTTGTCCACATGAGACTTGCGAGCTTCACTGTTTCCTTTACATAAAAGAGTGCGCTTCACTATTACCTGGCATAAAAGAGCCTATTTAACTGTTTCCTTTGCATAAGAGAGCACTTTACACAGGTCCGTTTGCAAAAAGCTTGGCACTTAACTGGTTCATGCTTTCTGCTCCGCAATCGGCCAATCAAGCACTTTCTGCACCCCTGACTCTGAAGAGAGAGAAACTTTGGGAGAAGGCCATTACCAAATGACCGAATACATCACTTAGAGGTGTCATCAGATAAGTTGAACATTGTTTACTTTCAGTTTGCAAGCGCAGATGACGAATTTAGGCCTCTGCACAAAGCGGCGTTCGCTACTATCCACCTTGAAAACATCCGTCTCATGGTCGTATCGTAAAATAACTACTAGTCAGTTATGATTCGCGACTTTTACGATTTTCCCCTGACATCAACATCATTTTCATAATTTTCCCTGACATTTCCCAGTTTTCCGTGACCGTGGTAACCCTGTACCTATGTGATGCGAAAACGCTTGCAAACCAAAAGTAAACAATAGTCAACTTATCTGCGGGCCAATTATTGAAATTGATAGACAAAGAAGACCTGAGGGATACAGTGGGATCCTAATGGTGGAAGCCGGTGGTTGTAATGGACAAAGGAGGTAAGTATTAGACTGACTAACAGCAACCCACAAGAAACCCTATAGTTAGTCCATCATTTTCTCTCTTTAGTCTATAGGAACCACCTATTTTAACCAATAGGATCGCTCCATACTCCTTATATCTTCTTTGTCTATTGCTTTGTCTATCAATTTCAATCATCAGCCTGCTGATGCCACCTATATCAAAGGCATTCCCTACACGAAAGATTGGACCTGATTGGCGCTTACCCCTTAAAGGGTGTTATATGTTCAGCCATATAAAAGCAAATTAATTCCTTGAAAAAGCAATAAATTATCACACAAAATAAGTTTCAGAGTGGTCACACTTCTCATGTAAACATTAATGAGAATTCAGTCTACTATTGATTATCCAATTACTTATTGTAATAATCAATGCCAACTCGACCAGTTGGTTCATAACTGGCCCAGCATAGCACATAAGGCTCACAGCCGTCCTGGGTGTCTACTATAACAAGCTGGCCAAAAATCAGTACTTTTACAGTGCTATTTCAGTACATTCCCCAGAAGTTCAGTACCGTCTCCACAGGAAAATTCGGTACTTTTTTACTACCTGTCTCCAATAAATGAAAATCGAAAAATTTAAATTTCTCGCCCAAGTTGCGACAAAAAATTAAAAAATCCCGGACCTTCTGCGGAATTTCCGCACATTTTCAGTACTTCCGGACTGCCCTTAAAACATCAGTACTATTCCTGGACTTTCCAGAAATTCCGGACTTGTAGACACCTTGCCCTCATTTCATGTCAAAGGGTTAAACCTTCCATCAGTTGCTTACTTTGCAATAAGATATCTTGTCTATCATAATTATTTACTTGAAGATAATTTTAAGGGATTGAAACTAACCTGGGCTAAAGCTTGTTTAGTAGCGTATGTGACAACTGGATTTTGACCATGTAACTCCTTCTTCGGAAGACGCTCCATACACATGCGTATGCTCTGTTCTGAGCCAAGGGAAACCAAGCAAAATCCTTTAGATTGTCCATTTGCTCTATTTTCAAAAAATTTGACTTCAAGAAAATCATTGATGCCTACTGCCACAATTGAATCAATGATATTTTGATCTGTTGTCCACTGAAAAAGATGTAAACAGAACCATAATAAAAACACTACTGAACATTTCTATGTCATTCAACTTTGAGGGTTCCAAGTTTCATCCAATTTTGGTGTGCATTGGTGAAAATATTTAAGAAAATTTGACTTCTGCTCAACGCTGTACACAGAATTACCAAACTTTTTGTTCCTATGAATTCTCTCATGTTTCCAGGTCGCTGTAAAGTCATAGATTTTCCAGGCTTGCCAAACTGCTGGAACCCTTGGTAAAGCGGAAACGCTAGATAGAGAATATCAGTCTTCATTACGAAAATTTCAGTATTCGTAGGGCTCATAGTATTATCCAGTTCCTCAATTATTGGATTTGGACACAGGAACATTGGACAACAGGACACAGGTAAACTGAATTTAATATTAAAGTCTTTGAGATAGCCTCCCATACTTTTAGATTTTTAAAGTTATATCTGAAATTTACAATTAACAGGGATTTCTCCATAAATTTTCTGTTATTTATGGTTTTACTGTGCTTTCTCAATCACTGGCGTAATTGGAAAAGACTTTAAGAATAACGCAAAAACAAGTTTCATGATACTTCATCAAAGTTGGAGAGGGTCAGGTTAAATCAATCGGTTGATCGGTATGAAATGATCTAATGCTTTAGAGATGCCTGAAATTGACGATCTTGTCAAAGTTAGTTAAATATCTATCTGTTCATTTGTTCGCTTAAGCAATACTTGATGTAAGTCAAGGTTTAGGTCAGAGAAAAAGGGAACCAGATTCAGAGTGATAAGCATCAAAAATTACAAGGCTACAAAAAGAAACAGAGAGGAAACAAGAAGGGATAGGAAAATATATGTAAAATTACCCAAGTCAGATTTCCAACATAAACTTGATGCCGCCTTTGTTGTCCACCATGAGATACTTGCTGGTTATTATGTGGTCCATTGTTGAACTGAGGACCTCCATGGTTTGTGCTAACATCGTTGTTCGTGATTATGGGGGCTCCAGGCGGACCTCCAGAATTATTTTCAACACCTGAGGCTGGAGCTGCTATCACATCATCATATAAGTCTACTTCGGCGTTATATTCCTGAGACAGAGAATAAAAATGAATCAAAACAAAGTTATAAAGACCGATACTAACTTAAAAAGGGGTTTTCTTTCTTTCTTTTTCCTCAGTCCCTAGCAAGAAGCAATTAGGTATGAATTTAGATTAGAAATGAGAGAAGACAATTGAATTTAGAGGGAGGCTTAAAACTTTCCGCACCGTTGGATTTGTCATAACCTTAAACCCTTACCTTACCTTCAGGAAGTGGAGGTAACCATCAAAACTAAGTTTCCAAAAAGAAATAATTCTTTGCTTTTACCAATCAATAACAATTAAACTCATTGGCTGTTATTGAACATTTCCTTACAGGATAAGGTATGAGAAGCATTTCATGCAGTTAATGTGGAAATGAGCGCATACAGCTACAAAACTTTGCCTTGCATCAAGCACAATCCACTGCTTACTTTAGCTGCAGATCAAGCGTGGAAGGCAGTTCAAAGCGGCTAATTGGATGGTTGGAAGAAAAAATGTAACTTGCTATGCATCAGGAATATTAAGGCTTGGCACATTCAGATGAATTAGACACTAAGGTTATTGTGTTGTATTGAGGGGTTTGAAGCTAAAAATTAGCAGCATTGAAAATAATTCTCTTTCAAGTTCTACAGCGTAGAGGACTCCCTCTCTGAGATTTACTTAAAACAAGGCAATATTTCGTAGCAAGTGTGATGCCATTTTCATAATAGCCACCGAAAATATCATGATTGAGATCACTGATAGCTACCTGTGAGTAGTGCGCAGGGAATTTGATAAGAACATGTTCTTAGACGCAAACTTGAACGAGGCACTGTCTAGTCACAGTGCCACATTTAATCCATACATATAGCGCTGACTGCTAGTCTAGTAAGATGAAATCAGAGGTTCAGAATAATTGACGAGTGGCGTCTTATAGATATGAGACTGTAGAAGGCCCAACAATAATGTAACTTTAGGCAAAGGAACTATAGAAGCCTAAAAGAGAGTTGACATTTACCATGATCTGGCCATGGAAAGTTGAAGCCCATAAGTTTGAATATAATCTGCAAAGCCAAAACCGTAAATATACTGTGGAAGTATCGACAAACCATTGATGATTATTCCAGCCGGCGAGCGGATTTCCGATTTGTAGAAAACGACGCTCTGGCCCGGCGGGTCATGGTGTGAAACGGGCCATGGCGGACACGGCGTCCAACCGCGAGTCCCAATTCTAACTCAAAATAGAATAAGTAAATGTACTTACGCCTTGCCCAAAGTCTTGTCCCTCTAGGTCGTCAGCATACAAATCAATATTGTCGACGTCTCCCATTTTCAACACCATACCATAATTCAGAACGAAACTTAATTTTCGTTCTCAACCCCGTGCGCGAACATTGAGATTACGACAAAAGAAAAGATGGAAGATGGAGGTGAGAATGGTGTATGGTGATTGGTTGTTGGTCGGCCGCCATTGGCTGTGCCGAAATTACGTCACTGAATCAAATGTTGATGAGACGCTTGTGGAGGGAAAATTGATTTTCTCTGCAATCTGCAAGACTGCGAGCTACACTGCTAAAATGCTACATTTTGACAAAATACACGTCGACACAACGGTGTTTGGCATTTTTCATAAAAATAGTTTCCAATTTTTAACCGATGGTTCTTCAAGAGGAAAGTCGACTCGTTTCAAGATTGAATGATTGAACTCATGACGTTACTGAATAAAGATATCCCATAAGTGTATTACCCGTTTTTCTGTGCTTGTCTGCTGGTGCTACTTCTATTTTACGGTAAAAGTCAATCGCAAAACGCAACCCATTTTTCCAAACGCTGAAACACTCATTTCACAGCTGCAGTATGAAATTTTGAGAGAAATACATAAATTCCTCTCCAGTTGATCACTAGAAGAACAAAACTGTCCCCCATCCCCCCTCCAGCCCTTGCTCAACAAAGTATGTTACTGCCATGAAATAACTGAATCTTCAGATGTTTAAGGCTGAAATAATTATACTTGGAAGTGCTTCGATGAACATCGCTGAAATCGTCACACTCTAAAATTTTACAGGGCGCGAATAGGACGTAAAGCATAGCGTATCTCTAATGCCGTGGCGCGCATCGACCGACATTCCTCCTGCTAAAAAAAAATGCATTAAATTTCTTGGTAAAACAAAAATAACCCGCGGACCGACAATCAGGCGACAATATAGCAGATCTCAACCCCCCCCCCTCCACTCCCTTGGGAATCGACATTGTTTTTTACCAAGACTGACTTCGTATCATACTCTGTTTCAATAATACATTTTAAAGTACACAGTAACGCAGAACGCCAAAAAAAAAACCAAATTATACCGAGCGTATAAACGATCCAAAACGACCAAAACTATCAAAAAAAACCCAAACGGTCAAAAAAAACCAAAACGGTAAAAATGGCAACATGAAAATAACGCCAATATGACAACGACTTTCCGTAGCTGCTCGGTTCGCTTCGGCTCTTTCCGCCACCGATATATCGCTACAAAAGAACTGCGATACAAAGCGATAGAAACTGCGCAAAGTAAACAAGACTGAAATTACGAGTGCTGAAAATTACGAGTTTTCTCTAGGCAGCGTTCATTTGTTGTCATTTTGTTGTAAAAATATTTCTGAAGAAGAATCCAATTTTTCTCATCAGTGAATAACTATCGTTTTTAACCGTTTCGTTACTTCTTGGTGAAAATGGCCTAATAATTCCTCATCTCTCGGAGTTTCCGATCCGTATCACCCAAATAAGGTAAACATCTTTCCGTCTACATTCCTCTACCGAATGTAATCACAATGGCTGTTTATTTCCATTCATGTCTGAAATTCGTTTTCCCTGGATATGCGCATCGTTATAGTCAGTCTTCTTGCCTCTTATCATGTTGGTTCCCTTTTATCTCCTTCTCCTCAACCCACTCAATTCTCCATTCTCTCTCTTTGAATCTTATCATTGAGGCACTCATTAAGGTGACCTGACTACGGGTCTACTCGAAACTTTAGCATCATAACTTACTTTGGAACTTTCTAAGCAATTGTATTTTCTTATACCAAGTCAGTTTTACTACTCAAGGTTTCCACCAATCTAATTCATCGGCTAGTTTATTTCGAATATAAAGAATTGCCACTTGTAAGCCAGCCACCAACCAATTGCCAGCCCTCAGCAGGCAGACTGTTTACAATTCCTAATCAGTCTACTCAAAGTGCTCAATCTTGTTTTTCTCCGTTGCTTCCTGTCCCTATTTATACCCTGTGAGTCTCTACCTCGTTTCAACATCATGACCTTTTGTTTTTACTGGCTCAGAAATATCTTTGCTTCAATTTCAGAGAAGTCCGAGTGTCATTCTTAACCTATATGTTATAATGCAAGCATCCTGTTCAGTTATGAATTTTGCTGTTTCCAAGGAGGAGGTTGAAGTTGTATGGGAAGATGTTCTGCTGAAAACCAAGGTAAGTGGACACAAACTGTCAAAATCTAAAGTGTACCTTTTCAAAGTTCCTCTAGCTATGTGCAGGCCAATAGATAAAGGTTTGTTTACAAATGTTGTCGAAAGTACGTTGAACTTTCATGAAGAATTAGTCCCAAGATTACCAGGTTCGCCAACTTCTTCACAATTCAAAGAATATCCTCAGAGAATAATCTTTTTCTTATTAAGAACGTGATGTAACCCTGTTATTATGCTCAATAAATCACTTTTCCATGCGTTTCGTGATGGCATTCTGACAAGAAGATCTGAGTCATAACTCAAATCAAACACAGCCCCAATAACACTATGAGTGGCTATGAGTTAGTTACAATTTGAACTGAAAATGATTATTTCTGATAATAATTAATTCATTCTGCAACAGGCTTACTCTTTTGCTCCAGTTTATCTTGCGTATTGATGGCCAAAGTCTGACACAGGCAGGGGTGCAAAAACTTCTCGACTACCTGACCAGGTAGGTCACGGGTGTAAGTTGGAAGGCCCCCAAAACAGTTGGTTGAAATGGGAATTCTGGCAAAATCGTGAGCATTTCGGCCAAACTGCGGTCAAAATTATGTGATTTTTGTAAAATTGCTGTATAAACAACATGCTTTGTGCAAAATAGCGCCAATTTATGCGCACAGAGCCATAAGAAAGTTAGTAACTCGCACTTTTTGGAGGAAAAAGGGACTTTAAAAATGGAAAGGCCAACTTAAAGAATGGAAAGGCTAAGAACTTTCTGCACCCCTGGACACGGGTCTCCAAAATTAAGGGTTTGTTTTGTAAATATTTGCTAGTCATAATGGTGCCAGACTATTGAACAAACTATAAAATACCTTGCGCAATTTCTTGTCATCCATTTCACTTCACCCTTGAAATACTTGCTCTCAGTTTAATCTGAAGTATATTTTCTCATTATCTCTTGCAGATGTAAATCAGAGAATGTAATCAGCAGCATCATGGATGAGTCCACAAGTAAGGCGGGGAAAGTGACCCAAGCATTATCACCAGTCAAACTGCAAAAAGTAAAAGGTAACAAGTTGCCTCTTGTAAATTCGCTATTCCTTTCTGTCTTCACCATAGTTCATGCAGATAGAGCTCGCGCATCATATGTTGAGACAAACGTCAATCTCCGATTAGCTCTGAATTTGCACCACTTAACAGGTTAATACATGTAGTCAGGTGGCATCACTGGTGAATGGTGACGCAAACAATACTTTGACGTTTGTCTCAACATACGATGCGCAAGCTCTACTAGAAAATGCTTTGATGAACTTTATTTTGTACCAAAATTCCTTCAGATGAATTCTAAAGAATGCGTAGAAAGAACCCGAGTATCCTGGTTTGATCCCTAGAGTACATATTTGGGGAGATTATTGCCGTGTCAGACACGCACAATGTGCTCGATGGCCCAATCCGGGTGGACTGTGTGTGCCTTCAAATACAGTGTACGCTCTGCTAGGCAAGAATAAGGCCTTGTTCACATGAGCGTGGTTTAGGCAAATCAGTTCCACAAACTATAGGTAAGTAAGTTATGTAAAGTTAGCCTGAAATTCTGCAAACTGCTCTTGTGGAGACAAGGCCTTAGCAATTTGAACATCAGAACCTATGTGTAATGGTATAGAATTTCAAGTATACTAACAATGTCGAAGGTACTATGTATAGGACGCCTTTCGTTGCTGCCGAGAATTCAAATTTGCAGCATCTGCGATATAAAATTATTGAAAGCGCATCCTTTTGGCTGAAAACACTTCAAGTTCTTTGATTTTGACCAATTCAAATTTTATCGATGCAGCTTCTAAAAATTTCTTCTCTTAGATTCTCCCTTTCTTTTTGAACCTAATCACTCAATTTATTACTTTGCTTAATTTATCGCTTACTTAATTTATTTTTTCATTGTTTAGTAGGCAGTAGTGCTGAAGATGAATCAACTGGTGAGGAGCGAGGTGGTGTTTGGAGCATCGCTCGAGAAGAAGTGTCTCCTTCAATATCAAGATGTGCTCTCAATCACCCTCATTCAAAGAAGGTAATGAAACATGCCCTTCGTCAACAAGCAAAGAGACGTCGCAAGAATACAACCATTGCCGCAGGGAACTCAGCCCCGCTACCACGCCCAATCTTGGTACCGCCTCAAGCAGAATGTGAGTTAATCAACAGCTTATTAATCCATTCTTTACTTTAAATTTCTTGCAGATAACAGGTATAGGGTGTGTACTGATACATAAATATGTAAAATGTACATAAATTAACGGGTCGGTACGTAAAATGCGTAAAAAGTACAAATTTTTCTCAGAAAGTACTAATTTGTGTATGGTGCGCATAAGTCTGCGCGAGGCGGACGGAGTGTGCTTGTTTGAATTGTGTAGATTTAGTTCCGCTTTACGCCGCCAGAGTGAGTTGCGTGATACAGTAACCGATGAGCTGTGATTGGTCCGCGACGATGCACGGTGTGCCACGTTGGGTGGGCTCGATGCTCGGTGAAGTGTATCATGTTTATTTTTTACCCGCGTCACAACGTAGCCTGCTTATCCTTTTTCATGCTTCATGAAAATCAGGGATCATATTCTTCCCCAACTATTTTTTTTTTCTTTTACTAAAAGAAGGGTTTGTTTGGATTTTGTAAATTTCTTGAAGTATTATCTTAAAAGTTGAGACATTTGAACCCTCCTCCCACCTTTTTTCTGCAAAAATAACTGCATTTTATCTACAACTTAATTAGTTTTTATGGAAGCCTGTTTCTAGCCCTCATAATGAGCCCATGATCAATTTGAAAAAATTGATTGTCTTAAAGGTGCAACAAGTTAGCAGTAAGCGCTGAGCAATTTTGTAATCGCACAAACGATTAGTAAAAAAGTAAGTAGAGAAAATATGCTAATTTTGTTGTGGTCATACATAAAAAATACATAATTTTTTCTTATCATACTTAAAAAATACATAAAATGTACATAATTGTTTTTTTTTAAGAGCCAGTAGACACCCTGCAGGTATCCATCAACAATGAGTAGCTAGTCTGTACAAATAGAACATCATGTAGCAACAGTAGGGAAAATGGTAATAAAATCAATATTTAGAATAATAATTATCATTACCATTTTTATAGATGAAATATTAGGTAACTGATTCCTTAATATTTTGTTTGGTACTTGCAGTGGAAGAAGAGGTGGAAAGCCGAGTAAGACCCGCAACAATGATGGAGGTACTCAACTCAATTCCTGGCTTCACACTGAAACCAAGGAAGCGTTCAAACAAGAAGCTCTCTCCTGCTGCTCAGTTGGAGCAGCTTCAAACAAGGGAAGGTTCCATTGATTTGGAAACACCTGACTCAATTTTAGTTCAAACCAATTTACGGTTTCTCCTCAACAAGCACACGTTTGCATCATTACCACCATTGTACCAGTGCAAATTGGTTCAGCTTCTCCCTCATGTTGACCGAACCTACCACTCCGACTCCACTTTCAGGTAAAAATCTTACACTCTCTTCCTTTTAACTCCAATACTCAATTTTATTTTTCCATGCGTAGTTGCTTGATAAAATAATGTATACATTTATCAAGTCCTTTTAGTAAAGCTGGAATTTTTAAACGCAGTAATATTAACACACCTTAAATACTGTTAGTAAAGATGTATCCTGTATCCAGTCTCTGCCATAACATCATAGTCTTCTTCCATTTCATTGTTACATTTAACAGTTACTAGTTCTAGGTTCATTTCTTTAATCTTGAGCTTGTATTTATAGTTCTCGTATGATTAAAAATTTCTGAAAGCCGTTTTTCAGCGCATTTTCAGGATAGATTTTTATCCGTCTTGGTCATCAAATGATTTCCAAATTTCCAAAATCTTTTTTGAAATGTTTCCTTCATTCTTGATTCTCAATCACACTGTTTGAACGTTTTTGATAGGTTAAGTGCAAGTGGATTGAACAATGAATTTTTTGCAAGAGCCCTTCAACAATGGAGAGAGAGGTTGGCGGAAGGAGAATTCACTCCTGAAAATCAACAGAAACTAAAGTTAGAAGCTGAAAAAGAAAAAAGTAAATTGGATCCTTGGAAGGTAAGATTTCGTAATTTTTATTCAGCATATCAAAAATGTATATCAACTGCTATTTTCTCCCTTTATTAAAAACTTTAAGAAAGAAGGAGTAGCGTTGAGGGCCTTATCCGGCCCTGCCTGGATTTTGCTAGGTGTATCATATTTTCCAAGCACTATTCCCATGTAGACCTAACGGCAAATATTTTACCAAACAGAGCCAGTACAAGTGTGTAGCTGTACCTCAAACCCAAAATCCTGGAATTAAAGAACACATAATAATTTCCGCTGGATTTTCGGCTGTTGCTGCCTCTCTTTTAATCTTGAATCCATTCTTGGTCTTTTAGTAAGTTTGGATCATTCTGCACAGGTTTTAAAGTTCTCTCTGTTCTTAAAGTTAATTTTTTGTTTTTCTAGCTGAAACATTTTGAGCCCATTTGGGGTGAGAGCAACACCTCAGCGCTTCACACAGCAACGAGCACAGCAGCTCTATCAGTTGTCACCGCTTCCGAATGGACAGCACCAAAATCTTCTCTCAAAGCAACCATCAAAGTCCGTCCACCTGCAGCGAGACTTCGAGGAGAAGGAGCTGTAACAAGGGCGTTATCATCATATCGTGGAAAACGAGAAGCTGAAGATCATGACTTGGAGGAGCAACCAAAGAGGAGCAAGTCAGGTGAGATTTCTTAAATTAATAGCAAGAAGACTAAGTAGGCACTTGGAGGAGGAACTTTTACAGAATGTGTGGCCCTCTTAATCCCAAAACGAATGCTCACACCACTTCCATGATCGCATCAACTCTTGAAAGGTTTTTTTAACAATAGAAAAAATTGGAAGCTAGAAAGCTTTTCGTTTTTGAAGTACGAGGTCAATTCATGTAGCTTTTCTCTGAAACAGGAGGTTATATATCGATTAAAGAAATGATAATTTTCAACGATACCTAATATGTTGAGAACTTTTCATGCAGACATATACTAAATAATTTTTAAACCTATCCTTCTATTTCAGATGCTGCTCACACTCAAACTTCAGCAACTGTATCAAACCATGTGACCGAATTGGACAGGGATCAGGTAGATTCCTCTTCGCCCTGTCGCAGTTCATTGCAGGTAGAATTTTCAAGCGACGGAATCATAACAACAAGTCCTGTAGCCAGTGTGTCTCCTGTTATTCCTTCGAATATCTCTACGGTTGAAAAATGTTCCATGGTTGTGGGGGCTGCCTCGGAGTATACATGTATAATACCATCAGAGGAAGTGTTCAACGCCCCTCCGATGGAGATGAAATCTGAGGACCTCCAAGGTCATGACTCAGATGACTTCATCTACGTTGATCCCTCTGCAGATTACAATGAGTCTGAAAATGAATCTTCCCTTGCTGATACAAGTGGAGGAGATAAGGACAATTTATTGTGTCCAGTCTCGGAAGCAAACTGCCTTGGTTTAACAGCAGCAGAAGATGTGTCCACAGTCCAAGACTCCTCTACAGACACTTGTCCTCCTCAGAGTAAATCTGAGGAAGAAAAAATTGTTGAAACCAGTGAGACGACAAGTTTGGTGCTATTACCTTCGCCCTCCAATGGATTCGCCGTTTCTAATGAGGATCCTGTTGTGAAGTCTGAGGAATCAATCCCTGTGGAAACAAAAATCAGCGAAGAACTAGTCATGGAAACTACAGTATCATGTGTGGATTTTGTCGAAGCTGACAACGATAAAGTAGCAGACTCTGTCCAACAAGAGGTACCTATTTTGTCCTATTAATTGTTTTTCTTTAATGCAGTCACTCCCCTTACTTTTTGATTGTATATTGCCTTCGGCACCATGGAAAATATGCCTTTTCTGTGAAGGTGGTATTAGGCAACAAAGAAATCAAGCGAACAAGCTGCATTCTGTCACCTGTAGGTGTATATACCCCGGTGCATTTCACCAAATGAAATGCTGGAACAAATGGGAGAGTGGTAGCTCATTCATGAAGAAGCACTGAAAAGCAATGTGAAGCAATTCCTACAATTCATGGCAACAACTGTTTTGGAAATGTAAGTGGGGTAATCCACTCGAGTTGCAACTACCAAGCTGTCTACTTATATACGTCTCATTTACACATCAGCGAGTTATTAAAACAACCATGATTTTTTCCGGTTCTTAAGACCTGTCTTGAGTAAGCAGTAGACTTGGGGTAGAAAATTTTTAATAAATCCTGAATCCTAAAAAAGTCATCAATAACTGAGAATTCGGTTTCTATGAATGCGGGGTAACTGCCTGCATATGAATGTGACCTAAAATTCTCAGATTTAAATTTACAGAAAATGAGATTTAAAGTGTACGCAACTCAATCTCTTATCACACGTTTCTACCCGTTGCATATTTTCATTTGATGTAAATTTCTTTTCTTTACAGGCAATCCTAACAGATGCCAGTGAGTCAAATACAAAGAGCTCAACATTTTTTCCCGATGAATGTAATTCATGCACGATAACAACGAACCAGATGGACCTTCCACATAATCCTACAATGGAACCTGTCACAGACTCAAGTACAAATAGCACTGGAACTGACTTACCAGGTATTTTTGCAGTTAATCGTTTATGTTTTCTCGGATGCTTCAAAAGCAGAATTGAATCAGTCGTTACAGAAGGGCTCAAGCGCCAGTTATGAAAATACGGAAAAACAGTAGAAACTGTATGAACCAGCCCGTTTTAAATCGCAGATTAATTAATAATGTGATTAATTAATTCATCACTTTAATATTTCATAGCTCTGAGATTTACAAGGGGTCAATTGAAACAGTTGTTACCATTTTTCTCGAATTCTCATTTTTGGCACCTGAGCCCCTTTTGTAACTGACACATTAAATTATGTGTTAGCCCTTTTCCTGCTTCATCTACAGTATTTTCAGTTTTCTTTTAGATTTTTTTTTCCCTCTCTCTCCCTTTTCTTTTAGAGAATATATCTCATCCCTATCTTGGTCAGTCTTATGGAGGGCTTGGATTGGTCAAGACGCAACAAGCTTTCTGATCAATCAGGAGACAGAATTTTGTCTTGTGACTAATTTTAAAATTCAGTAAGATTTGTACATATACAATCCTTTTTTATTTCAAAATTTGTAAAATGTGTTAAAAATTTCTGGTTTGAGTTCATAAATCACCCAGTGTTCGAATCTTTCCAAGAAATTTACGGACTATTTGGCCAGCTGAATCCATATCTGGGGGCCATCAAGTTTTTTTTGAAGGCCAAAACGGTTTTCTCTTAGTTAATATTTGATGAGAAACGGTACCTTAGAATCGGACTTTCCTTAGCTGACCATATATTCTCATGGCTTTTTTTACCCAATTGAATGCTTTTCAAGGGGTCTCTAGTAGATGTTACTATCAATGGAACTAATACTGGGTTCCAACAGTTACAAATTGATGTTTGTAATGTTCATGCCCATAGTTGTGATTCCTTCCTGTACATGAGCCTTGGCACACTGCATCCCTTCTGTGGAGTTATAGCCTTTAGAAAATTGTCGCCTTTTTTTTCCAGATTCACATCCAGAAACCTTATGTGTCTCTCCGTCTTTGATGAAATCAGGAATCGACGAAGATGATGACATTAGGTCACAAAATTCCTCTGATAATCAAAATTTAGAATCGCCAATCCCTGAGGAAAATTTTCGGAAGGAGGAAGTACCATCTGAAAGTAAAGAGACTTCTGAATCTTTCACAGACAACCAGACCCTATCTCAAGAGTCAAGCAGTCCTCAAAAACTCGACGATCCTCCTTCGCAGGACGATTCAGAAGAAATGAGTAAACCAGAGAATGCTGCAAATGTGAATGGAAGTCCACATCCAAGCCCTACGCTGGAGGAAAACTTGGAGCTCACAAGAGCAGAAAACACGCTTGATGATGAGACATCAAGTGTTACAAATACCTCTCCACAAGCCTTATCTGAAAGCAATTCTGAACACCCTGCTTTTGTTGATTCAGAGCCTATCGAATCGCTAACAAGTTCAAAAAACACCCCTAGTAGCCCAGTTGTGGGCGAAATCAACCTCCAAGAGTCTGCAGTAAATATTCCTGCACCCTCTGCATCACATCCATCTCCAGTAATGCATCTGTCACCAAGTGAACCTGTAAATTTTAAAGAGGAAACCTCTGAAAATAGTGCCACCAGTGAATCTGATCCGCATGTAGATCACCCTTTGGAAACATCTCAGAAAGATGATACTTCCGCGGTGTGGGACGGAGTCGACTCGAGTACAGACAAACCTTTGACTCTACAGGTGGAAGGAGTGAGTATCTTTTTCAATTGCTGTTTCCTTTATCTTATATTTTGGTGTTTTTCAATTATAAAATATTAACATCACAAGAATAGGTTTAGCGTAGGCTCTGCATTGGTCATTTTAAAAGATTCAAATGAAATTGGAATGTATAAAGTGGGTACCTTCAAGATCGTCAAGTGAGACACTCTAACTCAGGGATTGATAAAGTTCTCTGCTCTCCAGAATTTCACGTTAGCCAAAAAAAAAAGTCCACTACAAAAGGTGATGATTTTTAATTTTTTCTTGTCATCAGGTTTTTTCGTTGACTGGTAGGATACAAAATTTTAAACGGTAGTGAGAAGGGCTTAATCATTGCTTATTTTACCATTCAATGCAGGGCATCGCCAAAGAAAAAAGGAAAAATATCCAAAGGCTTTCCAAAATTTTGGTGCTAGTTTGGCTCGTATGATGGTAAATATTATCGACCCCAGCTTCAACTAATATTCTCGCCAAAGATTAGAATCTTCAATTGAGCTCATAGAAAATAGAGTATCTTAAAAGGTTTTCAAGGGCCACTTCCAAGAGTATCAAAAGGGGGAAGTCCCCTGCACCCCTTCCCATGCCTGGTTAGGGTTGAATTTTTTATATTTTTTCCTGTCATAAGAAATGGTACATCTCAAATTTTCAAAATCCTAGAATATTCCTCTCAATGTTCCAGTGTTATTCAGTTGAAACTCTAACACGAAAAAGCAAAGCTAATTTGCTGCAGTTTATGAAATGAATAGGAACTTTGTCACATTGAATATTGCTGTACAAAAAGAAAAAAAAAAGAAAAAAACAGGCTTGCCAAAAATTTAAATATTTTCAATAAGATAGACAAAGTAGAAATAATGCAGGAAATGAGTTTATCCGTCTCAATGTCTTCAGTCGTATGGACGAGATTTTTCAAGTGACAAGTGTAAGATGAGGAAACGGAGACAAACTTTTTTCAATGTTTGTCACTTTTTAATAAGTAGTGTCCTTAATAAAAATATCTATCATCAAATTTACCTTCCTCCTCTATATTGTACAGAAACAAGAAGAAGTAGCTGTCATACCCATGCAAGAGGAACTAGAGGTTCGTTTAGAAGAAAGCTCTCTACCAGCACCCACCTGTGAGTGGTCTGACTTTGACAAGTCAGAACCCTCAACAAATTCACAAAACCCACCTAACGCAGTTCCTTACCCTGGCCATGTTAAACTTGAATTAGAAGGTGAGTGATTTACCTAATTGTTTGATCGCTTTGCAGTCAGTTTTGTCCTTTTATCTAAATTAATTATCTTGAAAATAATTGCAGAAGCAGACTGTGTAAGATCATCTCCCCTCAAGAACTTCTGAAAAATGTATGAAATCGGGTATTTCCAAAAAAAATTATGAGGAATAATCAGTGTAAAAAAAAAAATTAAAAAAAAAAAAAACTCTTTTATAAAAAGGGCGTTCAGAGACAGCATCAAAACTGTTTAGGGGTTGACTAACTCACATATTGCAAAACTCAAAAATAAGAGACACCAGTTCTTTTTAGACGTAAAATTTCTTTTCCTCATTTCATGCCCACTCATCCCCCAAGTTGTGTATCTGTATAAGGTCACTAGCTGTTTAGCTGCAAAAAATAAAATTCAGACTGAACTGTGGTGTCTAGGAGGCAACTTCCTGAAAAAGTCAGGAAATTTTACTCGATCTTAGACAGTCATAAAATTATGTTTATGGCTCAGAAGTTTTCTCATCTTTGAAAACTTTTGATTAATGCGCCCAATGTGGCCGAATGCTCAATTGCTAAAATGGAAACTAGTGCTGTTTATGCCTGAGGATCGGCCTCTACCAAGAACCACATCTAAATACTTTTTAATATCATTGTCAGCTTCCTCCTGGCAAAGTCGCCCACAAAAAATGGGCACAAGCAACTTCTATTGGAAGTTAGGGTTAGTCCACAATAAGTCAGAAAATTTTTAAATCAAGTCAGGCAAAGTTGGTGAAGAATCAGGGTTTTTTTTTAATAAAAAATGGAGTCCATCAGAGGTGCTCAGAATGACTAATTTTCAGCTCAAAAAAAGATGTTAAGTAGACCATGTGGATTGCATTTTGCAAAGAGGAACCAGGAGCATCCCAATGTTGCTAGGATTCTTTGCGATAAAATTACTGAAATTATGTAAAATAAAAAATCAAGTTTACTAAGGAAATTTTTAGCTTGAATGTATAGCTTATTGGGAGTAAAGATAAAAATCTAGATGATCAAATTATATTTGGAAGGAATAATAAAAGTCGCACAATCTTAGCGACTTTGGAATGCCCTTGGTTCCTTTATGCAAAATGCAATTGGACAACATTTTGCAATTAAGAACTATAAATTTCAGCCCGGTTTAAAAACAACATCTGTGCCAATAGTTTCCCTATGCACATAAGTGTTTTCTCAGATGAGTCATAATTTATAGCTCCAAATTGCAAAATGCAGTCCAATTCAAGTAGCATCATCATTTCTGCTACCTCTTAATTTGTTAATAACTAATCATCGGTCTCATTCTCACAACTTCAAAAAATTTAATGACTCCAATGTCTTTCTTTGGTTACTTTGTTTTTGATGACTCTTTTTCTCTGTTAATTATTAGTTACTTTGACACCAGAAGTTGACAATCAAGTATCTTCAACAGTGGAAAGTAGTGGAGCGGTTATCGCACCAACAACGATAGTGTGTCTGCCGTCTGTTGCTGCCCCTCCTTTACCCCCTGTTTCTGCTGTTGCCGTCCCCTCCACACCTAACATGGTCAGCTCACCAGCGCTCCCATACCTCGCGTTATCCACCAGCACGCCTGTCACTGCTGTCAGAGCAATTCCATCGATTCCTTCAAAACCAAATGTAAAGGTATTTTCTAGTGTCTTTCAGTAGCGTGGCGTGCTTTGCGATATATCGATTGATACGCCACTCAAACCTATGAAAAAAGATCGATTATCAGGGTGTTCGCAGCGAACACCTAAGTAATCGATTCTTCACCATAGCTTCAAATGGCGAGATATCGATAATCGATCATTCACACCACGCCACTGGTGTCTTTGCTTGCTTTTTTTTGAGGGGGGGGGGGGGGGGGGGGGCNTGGCTATTTACTGAAGAGGATCAAACTGCAAATTTCGCCAATCTTTAAATTTAATTTTCTCCTAGCTTATAGAGCTTGAAAAACACCCCCTTTAAGCTTTTCAGTCACTGTGATCCTTGAAGTCTCTTAATACGGAGTTGTTGAAAACGATCTCATCATATTTCTCGATTGTCCGCAAGAATTTTCTTGAAATTCGAATTAATCCCCTAAAAGGGGGCAATGTCAGGTTTTCTTTTTTCTTTTTTTTCCAGAGCTCATTTTTTCTTTTTTTTCCAGAGCTCATTTTTTCTTTTACAATCTCATTTTATTATTCTTCCTCTTTAATTTGTTTAAAAAATGTAGAGTAACAGTTTCACAGTGTCGTGGTCCCCTCCCCCTCATTCAGGAATCAGTCCTTGACAGATTTTGTTTTTTTTTTTTTTGCTTTTATATTTTGCTTTTTTGCTCTGTTATTTTATTTCAGTTTTATTTGTAAGTAATATCAGTTTGGAATTTTTTTCTAAGTCCTTGTGAGAGATTTTGTTTTTCCAAATTTGTTGGGATTTTCAATTAAAGCTTACAATTTTTTGGGTAGAAGGAGAGGAATTTTCTCAATTTCAGATCTGATGACAGCAGCCCTTTAAAATAATGAAGTTCTTATGATGTTAAAAAAAAAAAAAAATTAATAAATAAATCTTCCCAGATTTGGCATGTGAAGAATTCCTTCTTGGATCCCATTCGCATTCTTCTCTCCCCAGAATTTGATGTACGATAAATTTATGTAGAATGATATTATGCTTTAGTGTAATTGCTGCAATTCTAGCTGCTCGAGTAAAATAATAAGTAAGAAACATGTGAACTTGGAAGTTAAGCAAATAGAAAATTCTGTGAGACTTGGTGTTTTTCTCTGTTTCAACCTGTATTTTAGTCAAGATTTCTCTTTCAGGCGGGAGGTCCGAGTCGAGGGTCTCGAGGCACATCAAACAAACCTCCTCCTGGAGCTGTCAATTTAGAAAGGAGTTATCAAATATGCCAAGCAGTCATTCAGAACAGTCCAAACAGAGATCAGTTGCGCTCACAGTTGAAGCCTCCTCCATCCACCCTTCTCAGCAAAGAGGGTGTGAAAACGTATGTTAAGCTTATTTTCATAAGGTTTCTTTCATTTGATTCTGAGACTTAAAGTTTTGGTGCATTTCTGCCCTCATGAGTTTTATGTATGTATCCAGCATTTATTCCTAGCAATAATATCACCTGCATTGCAACAAAAATATGAACAGGTCAAGGTGCGCAATTCTATCCTCATCATGAATAGATGCTACCATTTTCTTTAAAGGAGATTACAAATTATTACAGAAAATGATTCCCTCTTTTGAGCTGAAGATCTGACACAGGAAAGCAGTCAAATGAACTGCCTAGCAAAGAGACTCTCTTTGTCGAACGAAAACCTTTAGCATCACCGTAAGACACAGAACTTCTTAAGGTTGGGTGTCCATCTCTAACTTACATGAAAGGTAAGGCAGAGTGTCTACCGGTCTGGAAATACACTGATTTTTTCAGAACGCTCCATAAGTTCTGAATATTATTGAAATATCGCAAGAAGGTCTGGAAATTTTGGTTTCATGCCCTGCATATTTTTAAAGTAGCCTGGAAAGTATGAAATTGCTTGTGCATTGATTCTTAGTGCAGCATTTGCCTGCTAATCATTGTACAGCCATTCGATCTTTAGGCCCCCAACGAGCTTCGAATCTTGTGGCTGTGTCATTTTGTCACAATTTGCGCCAGAGTTTCAAATTTCGGAAATTTTTCGAATCCTGGAACTTTCCCGAATTTCTTCACGTAGAGATACTGGATAAGTACTGATGTTTTCTATTGAGGAGGTCCTGAATATTTTGGGGAAGTGCTGAATGAGTATTGAAGAAGCACTGATATTTCGCCAGCTGATTCCAGTAGGCACCCTTGGTGAGGTCAGAGTGACTGAAAGGAACTGTGCTATCATTTGTTTGTTTAGACTGTTATCGTATAAGTCAGCACTCTGATTAAAGCGTCTCTTCCTTGATTCCGAAAAATCCTAATTGATGCTATAAGGAACTATTTTGCGTAGAAATCCTATGCATATAGTTCTTTTAGCATAAATACATCCAATTAATCCCTGCATAATATCTCCAAGTAATTATGTGAAAACTGTTTTGGCATTGAGTCTGGATAGCTCAAGAACTATTCAAACTTGCTTGCATGCTGCCATACAGTTTGCATGACTGTGTGTAAGAATTTATGTAACGCCAAGGTGTCATAATAATATATTTATTTTAGATGTTGAAGCTTTTCAATCATTACGATCATTTTCAAGGCAATGGAAAGGAGTTTTACATCAATTTTTATGAGCCACAAACCAAAATGAAGAAATAAAGTTTTGTCTGAAACAAGTTCGTGTTGAAACAAGTTTGTCTCTTCACTTTGTTTTGTAGCTTTTGTTGCTTGATGTAGTGCTTCTTTCTATTGCCTTAAAGATAATTGCAATGATCAAATAGCCTCGGCTCCCTATATCAAATTTATCATTACAACACCATGGCGTTATGATTTACATAACTCCCTGCACAAATTCAGTATTGGTGTTATTGTGAAAATTACCACAATGTCCCAGTGTCCTCACAAAAGGACGTATTTAAATCTGAAGGAACTTTCTCCTGGTCACTTAAGCCTTCAGATTCGCAAGAATACATGCATGACAGAGCCCATGTCACAATGGAGATAGTTTCTTTTGATTCAAATACTTCAAAATACCTTCTCACACCTACCAGGGCAGGAGAGCTATCTCTGAGTATACCAATACTCTTTGCTTAATGATTAGATGTTCATGAAAACCATTTATGTTTGTCAATTTTGTAATTTAATTTCCACTGAAGTCTGGTGGACGTATCAGGGGTTTTCCCCGCTTTTTTTTTTTTTTTTTTTTTTTTTTTTTTTTTTTTTTTTTGTGATTTTAATCATACACTGCTTTATTGATTCCATGATCAGTGGTGTGCTGCCCTCCAAAGTGAACAGGCCTGGAGTTCAAACTACTAAGCCAGTTCGAGGCCTCCCGACCCCACCAGTCCTTGTCAAGCATGTTTTTACATCATCGCAAGGAATACCGGTCACCATGGCTGTTTTGCCTCCTGTTAATACCCCTGAGGTAATATTACAGCTTCATTTATTGTCATGTATTATTTAGCCTGAAGGAGGTAGCAAACTAGTTTTTCCTGTAGGAAGTGTTGACAAGAAGCTTTATCTATTTCAAATCTAATGATCAGCCTTCAATTTTAGTTTTGACAAGTACTTTCTTTGTGGTGCATTTTCTTTCTATCTATCGTAAAATCCTCTTACTCAACAGAATAATCCTATCTTTTCTCTGTCTTAAAATGCCAATATTACAAAATACGTATATCCATTTAATTCTCAGATTAGTCTCCCCTTATTCACCTAAATGTTGTTTATCGTGAACATAAGGAGTTCACATAAGTTTTGACATTTTTTTCGACTTTTAAACAAATGTCAAATTCATAATCTTTCTGGAAGTTGAAATAATGAATTTCTACTTGTGTACAACTCTCGGTTGCTTGTCGTAAATCGGTCATCTGCTTATATTTTGTATAAAAACCAAGCCCATGAGCCGACTATTGATTTCTCAGTTGTGATTGTTCTGCTGAATGTACTGAAATGTGCTGAATGTCTTTCTGGAATATCTTACTGAATATACTGAAATATATATGAAATTCAGATGACTGATGGAGGACAATTTTTATTGGTTCAAAGAGGGACTGGCCTAAGTGGTGTCCGCAGACCTTCGAGCGCTCCACCAGCCAACATTAAACTACCTGTCTCCAGTGTCGCCAGAAACCGACCTGCCAGCGTCGGCATTCAGGTACATTCCCCCGATTTAATGTTTCCTAAGAACTGCATAATTCCTTTTACGGTTGTCAGGTTGACAGGTGATCCTCAATTCAATTCACCAGATTAGGAATACTGAAAGCATTCATCTCTCGCTTTATACAGTAGTTACAATTTGAACATACCTCAAGAAAGATGAGCTTGATATATTAGGTAGATTACTACTTATCTCTTCATGTATCTAACTTTAATTTATTCTTCCAATATTTTGACTCCTATTTCCTATTTTATTAATCTATTTTTACACTATTTATGCTGCATATTATGTTTATTTATTTTTGAACATTTATTTTTTTTTATGCTCTCCCTTATTTTCTTTATTTTTATATCTATTTTATCTTGTATTTTCTTTTCTATTATTTATCTAAAAGTTTCTCTATTTTTCTATTTGTTTATTTAGTTATTTTTATTTTACTTTTTTAGCATGCTCAAAGTTAGTTTACAGTTCATTCAAATTTCCAAAAAAATCTGAAAGTTCGTCTAATAATACTTAACACACTCTAGAGTGATTTAAGTCAGAGCTTCAAATTTCCAAAAAAATCTGAAAGTTCGTCTAATAATACTTAACACACTCTAGAGTGATTTAAGTCAGAGCAGTTTTTTTAAAAGGATATTTCAAACTTTTGAAATGTCGGCTAAATGATGTATGCACTAATTTTTGTGGAGCCTCAATTAACCAATCAGGTTCAAACTCAGGAGTTGCTGCTTCTAATTTTGATGTGGTTTGACCTCGAAAATATTTCAACTACAGCTGATTGATGGATGCTTTTTAGTATTTGCAAATGGGCACCTGAAATCCCCAATAAATTGTCTCCTGATCATCATTTGTGGCATGAGAATTGAATATATATGTATGTATTGGTGAGTATGTTTGATGGTGGAGAATTACAGAACGTACATCATGATAATAGTTTTGGGATAAATTCAATGCTAATAGTACAGGTGGGATCTCAGAGACCCATTTTTTAAACACTGAAAAACTCCTTTCAACCAGTTGTGCTTGAGCTATAATTTGTTGCAAAATAAATTAAATCAGAGGTGGTCATTTCTAAGCTTACACTTGTAAACATTTGCTCTGACAGGCTAAGAAAAGGAGCTATATTGATGCACTCTTCTCAAGTACTTAGACCTGAAAAACCAAGCCTGCTCCTTCCTTTTGGACAAGTATTTTGAAAGTCAACATTTTCCTTTTATGTTTTGTACTACACAATAGCAACCTCTGAGACATCTTATTTTTTTATTTTCCTCCCTGATGCTCTATGAAGAAATGCAAATTAGAGTATAGCTAGGGACTGAAAATGAATGAATCAAGTAAAGCAAATATTCGTTCTGAAATTCAGCGAAAAATCTCTCGGTTGAAAGATAATCAGTTGACCCTCTTCACCGGAAATGCTTAGTGAAAGCTAATTGTACAGCTCAATTATCCGACAATTTGTAGTGAGAGCTGTATTACACATCGGAAAAGTTTGATAATCAAAATCACAAAGATAAGACTGAAAAAATGTCATTTTAGGCTCCTCATATAACCAATATGCACAGTCTTTGCCAATTTTCTACCAGAATTGTAAATCATTGTTATTTAATCGGAAAAAACGCTAAGAACCACATTTTTATTCAATTTTTGTGCAAAAAAAACTGGTTTTTTCGTTTCGATTAACTTACTTTTGGATCAAAAACTCAATTCAATTACGTCGCATAACTAGTGGTCAGATAATCAGGGTATAGCTGTATTTACCTTCCTCCTCCCCAATGAACTCCTCTTTTTTTCTTTTTTTGCCCAGAGACTTTAAAATGGGTTGTCAATATAAACTCATCAGGCAAGATAGGAGGTGCATGGTGTCTACCATAATACTCCATAAAGCAAGCCAAAATGAATTAAAGAAATTGCGTTTCAAAGCTTGACATGTATTGTTTATTTCACTATTTTATTGAGCAACAAAGCGAGCATCTTTTCCTTCATTTTATTTTTTAATGTTTGGAAGGATATTTAATGAAAGAAGCCCTTCAACACTTCTATCAAAATTATTAAGGCTGTCTTGTACATTCAGTACACTACATATTTTGGCTGAAACTGCATTCATATTACATACCTTAAAATAAGACTTTCACTGACTAACTGCCATTTCCTTCGCTAATGATTTTAGAATACTCTGGGATCTTTCTCTCTAGCACTGACTGTTAGCTTAAAACTTAAAAAGATATATGAAAAATTTGTTACAATGTACGAGGATTTGTGTAAATTGTGTGCTTTTAAAGTTGACCAAATTCTTATTTGACTCTAATTATGATAGCCTCAACCTAGCACACGAATATTAATAGCAAGAAAGACCTACTTGTACACATTCTGAAATTCATTATTTCATTGTTGTATGTTTCTATTTTTGCCTCATAATTTATTATATTCATTTTTAAAGGCTCGTGCTTGTATCGATCTTATCATCATTCAAATTTTTAGATTTTACACCCTAATTTTAAAATCCAACATTTTCCCTCGGTCATGGTGTAAGGAAACAGGAAAATGGTAACAACTAAAGAGCTCATAAGACAGGGACAGAGTTAACGAAGCTTTGCATGGAGTTTCCAAAGAGTCGAGCCTAACGCTACCTTCTTTGTTTCAGGCTATAACCAGAGAGCGCTTCAACGGTGCTGATTCTCCAGTTCAGAACATTTACAGTAAACAGCAATCTGTGGACAGCTGTTCTTGTAACCTGAATGCGATGGTGGTTTGTCAAAAATGTGGTGCTTTCTGTCATGACGATTGTATTTCCTCCTCAAGACTCTGTTTAACTTGCTTGATTCGATGAGCTGAACATTAGTTTTTGTGCGAGTGAATCTAATCAGTCAGCATTATCTTTTTCCATAAATGTTAGTAGCCTAGCTGGATTCATTGCTATGTCAATCTCCCAATTTTATTTTTTGAAAAAAATTTATTTGTCTCAGGATAAGTTGGTCAGGACTGACTCTGAAATTCCTTTTGTTTGACTGCAATCAGATGGTAGTGAAAGTATATCTGACCAGACCTCACCCCTCTTCTAGGACTGTAAAAATTTTACTCCAAATTGCTTTAAGCACAAAATACGTAATTGTTATTTTTCATCGAGTGTGTAGTTACAAGTAGAGATTCCAATTTTTTTTTTTTGTTTAGTTACATCCTGAAACAGAATTCACTACTGCAAAATAATGAGTTATTTAACTGTCTATTATGAGCTAGAATTAGTTTCTAAGATACATTATTTAGACCAAATTTTTTTTGTCCTTTGTACTCAATCTAGTTGGAAACAAAATCCAAAATACCCTGAGCAGACGGTGTTTTTTTGTTTCACTGCAAACTCATTTCAATTGATTCTGATCGCTTGAAATTAAAGGAATAATTGTGTCTCAATAGTTAGTCATGAAGAAACTAATCAGTGTGGATCAACTTTTTTTTTGTTTAAATCAGGAACTTACCTGGAAGTGTGAGAGGTAACTCGGATACATGTTTCTATATTTGCAGTGACTCATTGTCTGGGTCTAATGTTCTGGAATTCTTCAGAATGCCGTAAATTGTTCCTTAATTATTGTATAATTTTTTTTTTTTTTTTTTTTTTTTTTTTTTTTTTTTAAATTTTTCTTATCATTGAATCAAAGAGATGGTTTGCTTCCTTTCTTAGGACTGAAATCATTGTTGTTCCTTTCTGCAGGAAGCCCCATAAGGTATGCATTGTGATCTTGCAATTTTTAAGGGGATCTTCAATTTAGCTTCATAAGAAGTACAATTTTATTGAAACGGCAGTTAAATTCAAGAGAACATATTTAAAATTGATCTTTGAAAGGGATCAAAATAATTTACCTCTACGCTTATTACAAAGTACAGAAGAAAAAATATTGGAGATTTTGCAAATATTAAGGTGGTAAAAAGCTAAAACAGAAAGCTTGTAAAATACATGACATTTTTCCCTCCTTATTTTGTATTTTTTGCAGAGGCAAATCATTTTAATCCCTAGCAAGGATCCATTTCAAAATTTATATGCTTAAATTTTATTCTCAGTTCGGAAAAATTGGCATTTTTATGAAGCTAGGTCGAAGGGCTTAAACCTTGCTTAATCGTTATTTGAAAATTTGGAGGATAATTTGGTTTGCATTTTACAAGTAGGAACTATTGTTGCTGGTTCATTTTACGTAGAAAGAACGAATGTGCCATTTGCTTCCATATGCAGTCGTAGGTAAATGCTTTTACAGACGAGATAGAAATTTTAGTTCCTAATTGCAAAATGAAGTCCATTTGTTTTTCTCATAGAAAATCCTGTCAAACTTTCACTAGGAAGCAAACACCAGTTTCCTTATAAAAAAGAGGCCCCCCTCTCTTCCCCTCTCTCCGCTCTAATGCAGTCCAGTGAATGGAATGGAACTTTAGCATCCTCAATTATTTTATTTAGTTCCTGAAAATTAATCTAGTTTTAATTGTTTGTTTCCTTACTTTGATTTTAAATTAAACTGGTGGGCTCATTATTGAAATTGATAGACAAAGCAATGAAGCAAAGAAGAAGATGGGAAAATGGAGCGATTCTATTGGTGGAAGCGGGTGGTTCCAATGGACAAAGGAACTAAGTAAAACACTAAATAACAGCAACAGACAAAAGACGCTGTAGTCAGTCCATCATTTTCTCCCTTAGTCCATGACAACCTCCCGTTTCAACAAATACGATTGCTCTTTGTCTATTACTTCGTCTATCAATTCCAATAATCATCCCACTGGTCCCTTATTCAGTTTCATTCTTTTCGTTATCCCTAATAAGTTGAAAGCCTTTTTTTTCTTTTTTCCTTTTTCTATTCAACAAGTAATTATCAATTTATTCTTCTAAATGTTTTATTATCTATTATCTGTATTTTAGGTTTTCAGTCAAATTTGTTTTATCTGTAAAGGTTCTTTTTCCTTTTTTTACATCTTCTCGGAAGGGACAAAGTAAATTAAGAAAACTTTGGAAGTGGTTAACAGGATAAAAAACAACTATGCATAATGTTTTGGTGGCAATTCACCCTGTTCCTGTGTTATGAATTGCTTCAGTGTTTTAACTGTGTTGATCGTTCGGCATTCTGATTGTATCATCCAAATGAGCCAGTTTGTTGTTTTAAGATTGTCAGCAAAAATATTTGGGGAAAACATCCAACAACTTGTGACAAACGGGTGATATCAAATGTCACGGCAAGTGAGCAAAGAAGTTGTACTGAAATGTGTCTGAATATTTAGTATTGAAGAAGAAGACCGATTTTAATTTTTGCCCGTTTGCATTTTGACAGTAATTCTCTGTTACCAAACAAGCCATACCCATTTTAAGACCCTTTAATTCGAAAAGTTATTTCCCCATAACTTCAACAGGAGCCCATGAATCTTATCGTATTAGATTGAAAAAGAAAGATGAAATAAATGAAAAAAATAAAAAGTCCATACATCTCTCTCACACACAAATGAATTTATCATTTATGAAGTAGGGACTCTCATTTTTTGGAACAAAGAAACGTATATTCTTAATTGTTTGAATATTTTTCCCTCTTCCCAGTCTTTAATTCTATTTTTTTCTCATTTGTAATTTATGTGTACAAATAGTAGCGTCAAATAAGATTTCTTTGTACACTTTTCAGATTTTATTGTATTTTAAAATTTTTTGTTTTGTGATAGTGATTGTTAATGCTTAACTATTGTACATTACATTATTTATATATTTATTTATTTTATTTTATTGATTTTGTAATTGTTCTCTATTATTTTTAAGGGTCTTATTTCACAATTGTCATTGCTTTGTAATATATTATTCATTAAGACACATCATTTTGTTTCTCAGAAACCTGTGTGTGAATATGTTTTAGATTTAGCGTGATGTCCAAGATTTATTCAGTTCATACTTGTTAATTTATGAAAACCGCTCAAAAAGTATAATCTCTTTTATCTTATGTCGTTATTTGTGAAAGCATTGTATATATTAGGTCTTCCGATAAGTTAAAGTTAATTTGAAATGAAAGAGTATTACAAGTTGAATCTTCCTAATTTGATTTGTGAGCCAATAGTTATTTATTTTTTGTATGTTCTTGTGAGATTATTACTTTTTCAATATGTAGCAATCGTTGGGGGCAGACAAACTACAAAATGTAAGGTACATATTCGATTTTTCATGGACCCAGGATCATAAATTTATGAATGATCATTTTTTTCTCCTCTTATAGCTCCTAAGCTCATGTATCTGACTATCAAATATGACTTTAAAACTTATTATGTACACCAGCATTCTGAGCTCCAAAATTCGAATATGTATCTTTATTTCAATGTAAAAACGCTGCGTTAAGTTCCTTAATCGCAGCAGATAATTTTTTATTTTTTGTTTGTTTTTTTTATTGTTTTATTCAGTGTGTAGGTCAGAGTGCATTTTCTCTCAGAATTTATGTGAAGAAAAAAAATTATTTATCTATTAAATTTTAGATTTTAAAATCAGAAACAATATCGGTCTCGGTCTCTGAACTCTGCATTTTTATATTGATTTAAGGTCTCAGAACAATTTGCTCTTGTTCAAGAATTCTTAGTTTTTGGTGAAATTTTCTTTGTTCATAAAGACATTTAAAGGACAGGAACTTTTCGTCAATAACAAGCTTGAAATTTAAAACAGAAAGAGGCAATAATACTTTCAGTCTGATCATTGATCAGTTGTTTTTTTGTCAGTTCAGTAGAATTTCATATTCTTGTTTTCATTTGGTTGTTTTACTTGAATCTTAATATTGCTGCTGCAACAATGAATGTGAGAAATGCAGCCGCTGAAGTTAGAATGCCAATGGATAACTATCGAGCAGACTTTCACAACCATAAAAATTTCGCTGATGTAATTCTTTGATTCTATTTCCTATGTAATGCGGATCTTGATGCATTTTGGAATTTTGATAACATCAAAATGTTGATCTGAACTGTATTCAAAGCTCTGTCAATAGAGTTTAAATTGCTTTAAACCTAAAGTATGTTAAAATGTTGACAAGTGCTAGCACAGTCAACATGCTCCCAGTTCATTCAGTCCAAGAAGTTGTCCTAACTGTGTAACTTCTGCTTGATATTATTTTAATAGGTACATTAAATTCAAAGAAAGTGTACTTCTGACCTACTTAGCATTTGCGTCTGATTTCAGCAAAATTTTTTTAAGACAGCTAATGGTTTGTATTATGCTATCTCATCACTTATTGGAGGGTGTTTTCACAACTTATTCTTCCGAGTAACCATATTCTAATTGTGAAAAGATAATCATGATAATTATGCATTTATCTATTTCATGCTGCTAATTGTTCAATATGGAATTACCTGTTAAGTTTCATCTTTTTATATCTCTCCAAATCATCTCAGAGTAGGTCAAACATTAGTGTAGGCCATGTGTATTATAGATGTTGATATTATCCCTTTAGGTGGCACTGTGTTTTGTCGATAGTCAATGAGCACTTCCTTAATCTATGGCCTCAAAAATGTTCTCTCAATGCTCTAGAGATCCTCACAGGTCTGCTTCAAAATGCATATCTCAGAATGTAGATCTAATTATCAGTGATTTTTGTGCGAGGCAGGAATTTTTTATGCCACATTAAAAGTCTCTGACCGAGCAATTAAACTCCAAGTTAGTCTATATTCTCAAGATGAAATGCTCTGAGGGAAGTGATGCCAAATAATTATAAACTGAATTGTCATTTATGAACCTTTTTCCATGTACTTGGTTTTCTATCTCCGGTATCCTACCTTTTAGAGGAACATCAGGTTTTCCATTGATATTTGTGTAACTTAGATCAACTCCCTCTGGTCGTCATCTGTCTGATATTTTTTTATAATGGGGTGGTTGGCATAGAATCGTGTTTCAATGACTCAAGCTTTTAGTTTACGCTTTAAGCTATTTGTTCAAATGCCAAGGTCCCATGTTAAAGAAGAATAGAGTTATCGCTCATCAAAAACATTGTATAAGTCACCATCCAATAAGGTAGTGCATACCATGGTTTCTTCCGCCTTGGTTTCATTCATAAGGTATGCACACATTTTGCAACAAGAAACTATAAATTGTGGCTCAGTTTAGAAACAATGTATGTAACATAGATTTTCCTATGCACTTAAGTGTTTTTAAGAATGAACCAGATATTGTAGTTCCTAATTGCGAAATGTAGTCCATTACTCCATTTATCCTGATTTCTCGACGTAAAACGCAGGTAAAACCAAGGCGGAAGAAACATTTGCATGCACCACCGCCGTGCATGATTTCACACAGTATGTTTCTTTATGGGGATATTTACGTAAATATTGGATGTAGAAACTTAAAGTTTGTACACATCTTATTTAATTTTATTACCCTATAACCTTAAACCAACAAAACACGATTCTGTAACAAGTGTAAGTGGCTCACTGTCATGAAAAATTTTGGCCAGTTAAGTAGAATGTGCCTCTGAAGTGTAAAATTCTGAATAAGATGGAATGAAAATCCTCTAAATTCAATACCACCTATACCAGGCACAAATTTCAATTTCAGTCTATCATATTCGTGCACATACAAAAAATATGCTGTGATTGAGCATTGTTAATATTTTCATGAGGAAGTTTAAAAAAGATTTGACTGTCGACTTTTTATGGTGCCACAGAAACTATGCCTCAAAATACTAAGTGTAAAATGGTGCTTCAAGAGGTTTTAAAACACTTTTTGTGTGTACTTAGAAATTTCGAGTTTCTGATCAAGCCGTACCAAAGTGTTTCCATGATATCAAATCTTTACTCCTGTTATTTCTTATGAGGTACATATTTTTTCCATTTTCAAAGAAAATTTGTGCTTGATAGCTTCAATGGAGCGGAAGTTTTACTCAGGCACCCAAAAAGCTGATGTATTTTACTATCTCATGACCTCACTGCATAATTTACACATTTTATTGTTCTGTTTAGTTTTCATAATTTACCCCGGTCATTGAGGTTTTTTTTTTTTTTTTTTATTTTACGCTATTTGCGCTCAAACTTTCAATTTTTATATTTTAATTTTTTTTTATCTTATGAATTTTTTCAAGAGATTGAAGTTGTTGAATTCAACTAATTCGTTCGAACAGTGTCCTTGAGTTTTTAAATGAAGCTGTATTTCAAATTTTTGTGGATAATTTTGTTTTTATTTTTACATATAAAAAAGTCTTAAAACCAAAATATTATTCATCTGTAAAGTTGAAATTAAGAATTAAAGACCAATTTTAATTAACGTAGAAAATTTAAACCGACTGTTTCACACACTCAACTCCATTTATGAACTTATAATTTATTTTCAAGCCTCCAAAATAACCTAGTGGACAGGTCTAATTTCGAGCAATATACTCTGCTTCTTTTCTCAAAATTTATCTGAAAATTATATAGAAATGTAAAAAGTTTGGTAACTAACTCCTGAGTGTTGAAGTGTTCACAGTCAACACCCATCAAACGTAAATAGATGTTCAATGTAATCTATCCACCATTTCATTACTGTTTGGTTGACTTGCTAAAGTTAAAATTGTGCGTTGATTTTGTAACTTTTGGTTTTAGATGCATGCTTCTTGGTTGTCTGCTGAAACAACACTAGGATACACTGTTTTCAGTCATGACCTTAAACCTTTCTATGATAGAATAGATTGGTTGTTCAAAATCAAGTAAAGAAAACAAGATTTTAAACAATGAAACATCGTCATTCAGACAAAATCTGTGTAATTCCTCCTACTAAACGTTGAAGTAAATGCAAGAAAAGCAGTGCTCAATTTGAAACCTGTCCTCCATGTTATTTGCCATCTTCAAATGAATTCTCCATTTTCAGCTTGAGCAAGCAATATAAGTAGTCTTAACCCTGTTTTTGGCCTCTTTTACGATCTCTCTCAATTTTTATTGAATAATATACCTTTTAACTTTATTTATTTATTTATTTTAATTTCCTAAATTTGCTTATATTGGGAGCAATAATGTACAGTTTATTAGCCTGTAGTGAAAAGTAAGATGAGTTCATTTAATGGACCAATTTATCACTTTGCTTAAATTTTGAAAGTGGTAAGTGCCACAAAGTTTACCTTGCATGATTCGCATTTTTTCGGCTTGAATTTGAAATTTAAAAAATTTGAAAATTATTTAAAGGAGCTGTCAATTGGATAATCAACATACTTTCTTTCTTTTTATTGGCGCCATTAATAGGTGCCCAGTTTTCAAGCTGAATTTTTTTCAAGGATGCTAGAGGCAAGAAATTTCAATTGAGAATGCTTTCATCAGCTTTTTTGTTTTGTTGTTTCTAGGTATATTTTTTTCTTTCTCAACCATCTGTAATATTTTAATGCCTTTCAATGCATTTTAATTTCCTCTGTTTCAAATGTAATGAAAATAAAATACACATAACTATTTCTGAAATATAAATCAGTGTGTTTTCTTTCAATGAGACTGTAACCAGCCCGAAAAATAATCTCCTCCATAAAACAGTTAAAACTAGTTTTAGGAACTGCCATCGTCCTATTGTTTTTGACACATTGAACTTAGTTCAATAGATATCAAGTCATCGGTGGTATTCTTTTAATATTGTACAGGACAAATTCAATTCAATGATTAGTGAGATGTTGGTATTTTGAAGCTGATTTAATAGCCTTTATTGAGATGAATTGTTAAAATACAAATAGATGGAAGAAATCTCAGTCTTAAAATTTCATTCCAAAGTCAATCTATCCAGCACAGTCTCTTGTTTATTTGTAAGTCTTAGTTTCCTCAATACGGTCGTTTTGGACGGTCTTTTTCTGTTAAGTTTGATCCGCCCGTTGAATGAAAAGTTTGCGAGCTTTCACAAGAACTGGAAAATCCTAACAATCAGAATCTTACATCCTTTCTCAGTCGTCAAACGTTTCGAAAATTATTAATGGTGTCCTCGCCACTCGTAAATTTCTCTTTGCATTTAAAACTCATTGTAATGCACAATAATAGTAACATATCACATACCGATAATACTATGTACATTTATACTTACCGGTAACATCCAATTGCCTGTTACCCCCTTCTGATCTCTTCCACCACTCCCTTGTTGCCAACCATTCAAGACACGTCTGCGCCGTTTCCTCCTGGGACTCCCAGGGATTCCTGGTGGACCGAGAGCTCATGAAGATTCATTTAACTCAAATAATAGAAATTTGCTACCCTCCTCATTCGATGGGGATTTTGGTCGGGGAAAAAAGGGAGGTCTGGCGGGGCGTACCGGTTGCACGAAAACAGTTTTAGGCTCCTGAACAAGGCCGGATTAAGGGGGTGGCCACATGGGCCGCGGCCCATGGGTCAAATTTAGGGGGCGGCAAATTTTGCAATTTTTTTTAAGTGTAGGTATAAAAATAAAATTGCAAACGAGAAAAGGCGACAAAATCTTGCATTACCTGTGAGTATCGTAATTTCTAATTTTGTCGTTTTGCGGTGAAACAAATGACGGCACCTTTAATTGGTCGAGTCATGAAAGAAACCAAACACGCAATTTGGCCAGAACGCTCATTTATGAACATTCTTGGCCGTTTTGGTCTGACATTGGAATCTGAATTTTGTCAGTGACATTTTTGTGTCAGAAGGTTGGCTGCCCTTTCATTAGTCTAGTTGAGAGAGAAACCAAACACGCAATTTGGCCTGGAGCGGCGCAGCGCAGAGAGCAATGATGACGAGGACTTGAGATGAAAAGGAGAGGCCCTCGGCGCGGCGGTTGGCACGTAACATATATTAGCGCCTACAAGACTGCATGAATACTTCACGCATAGCGTCAAACACAGTGCGGTCAGCAGCGGTCGCCGTGTAACGCATAGTGCCTACAAGACTGCATGAATACTTCACGCATTGCGTCAAACACAGTGCGTTCAGCAGCGATCGGCGTGAAAGGCGTAGCGCCTACAAGAGTGTAGGAATACTCCACGCATTGCGCCAAACAAAGTGCGATCAGCACGACGCGGCGCGGCGGTGGAAGTTAAAATTATTGAACCACATTTATGATTGTTCTTTCATAATTTTTTCGTTCATTTCTTATTAATGGAAGACATTGTCCACGCAGAGACAGGTTTACAGAACTTAACTTTCGCGCCAAGTTCCGTGAATTTTTGCTAGTAGTGTTGACGGGGCTTCCGCAAAAAATGTATCCAACACGAGTAAACGCGTCATATGCATCCGCATCCCTCTCTCTCCGGCATGTTCACTTGACGGTTTTTATTGATGTTTCAAAACGAATGAGATGGGGGCCGCAAAATACAGGCGGTCCATGGGCGGCAAGAAGGTAAATCCGGCCCTGCTCCTAAAAACCCCCAAAAATTGCTTTGATTTTAACGGGAAACACGAAAACGTCTTTTTTTGACCCAAAGAATGATCAACTCCTTCAATAATCGTACTTGATCCTGGGACACCCTGTGTTCAGCAACACTGAAATTAATGGTCCGCATGTTAATAGTATCAACTCTATGACTATTGAACCCATTTTAACTACACTGGAAAAAAAAACACATTGGATCTAGAGTCCAGACTCTTGAAAACATTGACAAGAGAAAATACTCTTGATTCCATCAGATTTTTGATTACCTAAATCAAAAGGAAATCCGCTCAAATTAAGAGGCTTGGTTCTTGATTGAAGCAAAAATCCGATTGAATCAAGAGTATTTTTTCTTGTCGATGTTTTTAAGAGCCTGGACTCTAGATCCAATGTGGTTTTTTCCAGTGTAAGGTTTTTTTTTACTTTATATACTGCAAAATCTGCCACGTACGTCAGTGGCCGGGTCGTCGAGTCTTTCAACGGGACAACGGTCAATATTCAACAGTCGACTCGACCTTGCGCCGATAAATCCCTCATTTGCTTTTGATTGACCAAGGTCGGCCCCTGCTTCTGTCCTCCGTCCCTGCCCCCTACGTCCATCGCCGCCACTCGTCCCTTCCAGGTCTCATGGAGAGCTTTTGTTGCAAGGAGAAAAAGCTCCCGTCGCACCGAATGAACTGCATTGTGAATCTGGAAGTCGTCCGAGAACCGAGGTTGTCAGTTTCACAGGAACGCAACGCATGCAGGAGTCTTCGAAACTGAGCTGCGAGTCGTCTTTAAGGGTGTCTATAGCATCAGGAAAAACCGGAAAATATCAGGAATTTTGTCCGAGCAGGAAAAAATCAGGAAAATCGGAGAATCGGACGTTTTATTAGGAATTTTTCTTACGCAAATCTCCTCAGCGGAGAAAGTCTTACTGCTATTTGCCTATCGTGCCAGGGGTCGAGAAAAATCAGGAAAATATCAGGAATTTTCAAAATGAGAAAAATCAGGAATTTTTTTATAAAATATCCGGAAAAATAAGGAAAATATCAGGATTTTTCAAAATTAAAAAATACTAGACACCCTGTAATAGCTATTATGGGGATTGCAGCAATGCAGCACACTAAGCAAAGCTATACCTAGAGGGATTTAAGTATGGAGGCGGCAGGGGTCCATTTACTATTCATGCATGGAGACCTAAACGAAGGACGGATGAGTGGTTACATGCGGCCACACCGTTTAGGAAGGGGGAGGCTAACCCCCCCCCCCTCTTGGTTGGGCTCCTGGTTGGAATCCTCCTGGTTGGGATCATGAATGGGAAATGTTGAATTTTGTTCCAGGACATGCAAGTTAGTTTAAAAGAGTGCTTTTATTTTGCCCATTTTCTAAAAAAAAAGATAAATTTTTACTAACAGATAAGTGCTAAAGCATATTAAAAAAATAAATAAAAAAAAGAACATTCACCGTCCTCTCTGAGAACGTTACTTCAGCGAATTAGACTTTAGAAGGGAGCATTCAGAGGCCGAAATCCCTTCATTGTTTTTTTGAAGGAATTTAATTTAAACATAACGTAACTACTACAAGTATTTCCTTGTATCTATCTAAGAAATCCCTAAACTCATAAACTCATAGCTAATAGGTCAGATATTTAATGACATCACAACCTAACATTCGTCAGTGAAACTGAACCTGCGGCGCGTCAGGGGCGTGGCGTGAATGATCGAGTTATCGATATTTCCCCATTTGAATCTGTGGTAAAGAATCGATTATTAAGATGTTCACTGCGAACACCCTGTTAATCGATCCTTTTCCATAGGTTTAAATGACAGATCAATCGACATATCGCAAAGCACGCCACGCCGCTGCGGCGCGTGGGAGCGTCAGACAGAACGTCACGTTTGGGCTCAAGCGGTGTACATTCGCTAACTGCAGCCGAATAAATTGATCATTTAAAGATGCGCCGACCGTCTAAAGTGAGGTAGAAGCAATTCAGCACTGCGAATTAATAGCGACTGATTGCTGGTTGTACAGTGTAACGTTTAAGATATAGCGCACATGGTTTTATGGGTCAGCGCCGCGGTTAAGACAAGCCGAGCCCCATCGACCGAGTGTCAGAATTTCCCGCCCTTGGCATTTTCTATCGGAAATATATTTTCTCCAGAAATTTTTTTGTAAAATGATACAGAAACTAGTGGGTCTGCCCCCTGGCCGCTACGCGACCCAATCCTCAGGGCGCTGCGCGCCCTCTAAGGCCGCTTCGCGGCCAGCGATATCGTCGAAAGCGCCCGTTGGCGGTTAATGAGCAAATCATTTCAATCGAATAATAAAACGATGTTTCAAAGAAACATTTCCCGTCAAACAATATTCTTAATGCACTGGCAAAAAAACACACTGGATCTAGAGTCCAGACTCTTGAAAACATTCACAAGAAAAAATACTCTTGATTCAATCGGATTTTTGCTTGAATCAAAACGAAATCCGCTTAAATTATGAGGCTTGGTTTTTCATTTAAGCTAGATTCTGATTGAATCAAGAGTATTTTTTCTTGTCGATGTTTTTAAGAGTCTGGACTCTAGATCCAATGTGTTTTTTTTTTTCAGTGTGAGTTTCTCTTATGGCTAAACAAAGGCCTCTGAAAGTAAAGACCCAATCTATTAAAACTCCGACCTTTGAACTCCTCTTCCTCACTCCTGCTCATTGACCGTCTTACTCCCCTTCCTTACCCCGTCCATCGAGCGTCTTATAAATGATTTTATTAGAATAAAGAAGATATGGAGAAAATCACAATAATTTTAAACTAATACGCCATTGATGAGGACCTACAACTCCGCCTGAATGAAATTTTAAATCTCTGCACGTACGAGTAATAGGACGCTCAGTTATTTTTCGGGGCAAGAAGTCGCCGTACTTTCCTCCCCTTACGAGGGTTGCCTATCTAACTGGTTTACGGCAAAATCATAGGTATTTCAAAAATTAACTTCAATATTCTGCTACAGGAACGGAAATTTGTCACCGTAGAAAATTTGATAATCTTTTAAATGACACCACGCTTCTGAAGTATACTCACGGTAATTTTGCACGTTGCGTACAGACCTATTCAGGGCCGGATTAAGGGGGTGGCCACGTGGTCCGCGGCCCATGGCGGCAAAAGGGGGCGGCAAATGTTGTAATTTTTTCAAATGCAGGTATCAAGAACAAAATTTGATTCGGAAAAAAAATTACAAACGAGGAAAGGCGAAAAAATATCTCATTTCCTGAGAGATAAAGTATAGTAATTTCTAATTTGTTCATCTTTCGGTGATACAAGAGACAGCGCCTTTCATTAGTCTAGCTGAGAGAGAAACCAATCACGCAATTTAGCCTTGAGCGGCGCGGCGCAGAGAGCAATGATGACGAGAACTTCAGATGGAAAGGAGAAGCCCTATCGGCGCACCGGTCAGCATGAAACACATATTAGCGCCTACAAGACTGCATGAATACTTCACGCATTGCGCCGAAAACAGTGCGGTTGGCGCGGTGGCGGAAATTAACATCATTAGACCACATTCATGTTTATCTTATTCATAATTTTTTCGCTCTTTTCCTATAAATGAAAGGAATCGTCCACACAGAGATAGGTCTACGGAACTTAATTTTCGCGCAAAGTTCCGTGAAATTTTACCAGTGTTGACATGGCTTTTACAAAAAATGTGCCCAACGCGAGTAAACGCGTCTTATGTACCCCTCCTCCTCCAGCACGTTCACTTGATGGTTTGTACGGATGTTTCAAAACGAATGAGAAGGGGCGGCAAAATACAGGCGGCCCATGGGCGGCAAGAAGGTAAATCCGGCCCTGTACCTATTCCGAAAAAAAGAAAACAGAATTTTTGACTGCAGCTCAAAATTGGTTCTCTGCTTACTGACTCTGGGTCCCCAAACGACTACTGTGGAAAATCTAATGCTGTAAAACCTATAGATAATTCACTCAAAAATTTGCACGTACAGTTGTCATGTAGGGAAATTAAAGAAAAAAGGTGGATCGTTTTTTAAAATTTTATCCGATTCATATTCCTTGTTATTATTTGATTATCTCCTCTCGTCCTTTCAACACAGCAGTGGCCAAAATGCGAAATTAAGTATCTTCATTGCGTTGTTCCAGAACGTCTGCTCCTATTTTTTTTTTTTTTTTTTTTTTTTTTTTTTTTGAATGGTAACAAGCCACATTGCAGTTTGAATTTTACACAGGATTCACTGCACATGCACACAGAGAAGAAAATCAAGGAAGTTTTCAAGAAATCACGTTTAGGTACCAGCTTTCCAAAGAAATAAATAAAAAATGACAGGAAGTCTGCAACATTGCAAACAGAGATCCATGGTTTCGCACTTCGGCCATCAATATGCCCTCGTCAGTGTCTTCTACCGTTAAAGCTCGACAAGAAAACATTTTTTAAAAAATTAACGTTTCCGTCTTGACGAAAAATACTTCGGAAATCAGGCGACCAAAGTATGGACTTGCAACAGCCCTAGTAGCAGAACAAATTTTTGTTTTTCTAAAAAAAGTATAGTTAGTTAGTTATTATAATTTTGAGACATTCAGCGACTCAGGCTATTAACGTCTTTACAGGTAATTTTGAAAATAGGAGTATAAACGAAAATTTAGATTTTTAAATTAAGAGAGGTGAAGAGTTTCAGANGCTTATATAAAGAAATCAAAGTTCAGACCTGATCATAATATATGAAAAATAATAAAAGCTAGGTCGGGTAATATTTTTTTATAGACAATTTTTTTTATTAATTTTTATATAACGCATGCATACGAAAGTGTTAAAAGTGAACATTTTTATGTAACTATCACATTAAAAAAAAGGTCATCATTTTCGTGAACTATTCGCGAATTAGAAGATTTTTCAGTATGTTTGCAAAAAGTTCACGAAAATTATGACTTTTTTTTATATAATGGTTACATAAAAATGTTCACTTTTAACACTTTCGTATGCATGCGTTATATAAAAAAAAATAACTTTCGTACATAATCTATATCTTTTCCTTCTATGGTTCCGCTACTAGGGAGTTCGTCTCCGAGCGCCTTAACACCATTCGTATTAGATAGGTAATGTCACATAGTACACAGAGTAGCCAGATTTGGCAGAAAACTCGGCGAGGATTTCCACGTATCCTTGGTGGAATATTTGAGGAATTTTGTTGATTTGGCGACAGCGAGGAGGAGTCAGAGTTGGCGCTGGATTAGTGGATGAGCGGCGGCTACGGAGTGGTGGTGAGTAGCGAATGATAAGGCTAACAATGGTGCGACGAGGACAAAACCTTTTCAATGTAGGCTAATCGCTAATATCCTGCCCAAGAGTAGAACTCCCACTCACTGAGCCTCCGAGAGCCGAATCGCCGCCGGAGACCGCCAACTTTTGAGCCAAAAGCCACCTTACCAGTGACTCGCCAAAAAAGTAGAGCATTTCACCGAGCCTGGTACCCTTGAAAAAGGACTTGTTGAGGTTGTGTCACTGAAAAATAGTTCACGCAATTGTGACTCTCAGGCGAAGGGTGCTTGGCTCCTGGAAAATTAATAAAAAAAAAAATAAATAAATAAAATTTGTATCCCTGGTAACAATTGGCAGTAGAATCTGTGTTCCAAAATACCATAGACCTACGGCCGGCTGTAAGATTTCCAATAGCTTCTATAGCCGGCTGCACAATTTCTTATAGCCTTTTATAGCCGGTGGCGATAAAGTGTATGCTAAACGTCACTAATTACGGATGCTAGGACATGGTGAGTTTTTGGACCATACTGCTTTCTTTTTGGGCCGTAGTATCTTGATTTATTTTGCGAGGAAAGCTCCGTACTTCTGATGTATGCCTGCCATTCCTAATATATATTAGAGCGCCTTCAGTTTCGTATGATACTGTGCAATACCTCTGGTGTGAAATAGTTGCTTCAAGCGCCGCGCCGTGGCACGCTGCGGTGCGGCAGGCGGGCAGCCAGCGCGAAACGCGCATTGGCGCCTACAAACCTAACAGGGATACTTCACGCGTTGCGCAATGCGTGAAGTATCCCTGTTAAGTTTGTAGGCGCCAGTGCGTCACCGCTCCGCTTTGTGTTAGGCTCTAATATTTGATCTGGTGGAGTCAGCGTTGTTCAACTCATGATTTTGAAATGTTTGCACATCCTGTATGGATTATTCTCATTTTAATTGATGAAAAAAAATATGTATTAAAGGAAAATATAACGTGTGTTTTGTAAATATTAAGGTGGTTCCGCATCAAACTTAATGATTTCCAAAGCACACGAATTTCTACACAATTTCTTATAGTCTTTTATAATCGATGGCAAAAAAGCAACAGCCAGGCGATAAAAAGTAAAGCCCGGCGATAGGAACTATAGAGCGGCTGCATAATTTTTTAACGCTTCGTATAGTCCGGCCGTATGATTTTCTCCGCATTCTACAGTCAGATATATGATTTTCTGTAGCCTTCTTTAGCCGGCTATAAGAATTCCTATGGTATTTTGAAACGCGGCTCTTATCGCCAAGTTTTACCAGGGATTACAATGTCTACATGTCTTGCCTCGCAGTATGTCCAATTCTAAGTCGAAGATTTCGATGGTAATTCTTTTTTTATATTCAAAACTCAAATAATTAATAAAAAAAACCAATTGCTTGGGAAATTGATTGCTACTTTTTCCCTTTGGAATGACTTGGTGAGATTTTCATACGGTGATTTCATATTTACTTTTTGGTCACTGTTGTCTTTTAAATATGTTTTTTGCAGGTTTTTTGGTTCGGTTAGGTCAGGTTGGTTTGGTTTGAATCGCCCCCCCCCCTTGCCACTTTTTTTTATTTTGTTGGTGGATCGAGTCCGGCAAAGCTTCAATTGGAGCTACCCGCGCACGGTCGCACAGTGGATCGAGTCAACTTGAGGGGTTGGACATGAAATTTTTTACTAGAACTGCAAATTTTGATATTTATTTCGTCACATTTTACATTTTAAGAAGTGCTTCTACGAGTGAATTTTACGAGGAAACCAACGGAACATCCAAGTTCTGTATAGACGGAGTTATAAGCGTTTAAAGTTTCCAAATTTTGTCCGACCTCTCAGCCTATTGACTCGATCCACCGCGGGTCGCAACGGTGTGGGGGTGAAGGGAGGAGTTTGCTTAAAGTTCCGACCGGGTGCAAGGCCGGATTAAGGGGGTGGCCATATGGGCCGCGGTTCATGGCGGCAAATTCAGGGGGCGGCAAATTTTGCAATTTTTTTGAATGGAGGTATAAAAAAAATCGGATTCAGAGAAAAAAAATTATCAATGAGAAAAGGGGACAAAATCTCTCTTTCCCGAGAGTATAGTAATCTCGAATTTTTTCGTTTTTCGGTGATACAAGAGACAGCATCTTTAATTAGTCGAGTTAAGAGAGGAACTAAACACGCAATTTGGCCTGGAGCTCAGCGTAGAGAGGAATGATGACGAGGACTTGAAAAGAAAAGGACAAGCCCTCGGCGCGGGGCGGCGGTCGGCATGTAAGACATATTAGCGCCTACAAGACTGCATGAATACTTCACGCATTGCGTCAAACACAGTGCGGTCAGGAGCGGTTGACGTGAAACGCACAGCGCCTACAAGACTGCAGGAATACTTCACGCATTGCGCCAAGCACAGTGCTATCAGCGCGGCGCAGGCGCAGCGGCGGCGGTATAAGTTAAAATTATTCAATCAAATTTATGTTTGTTCTTTCATAACTTTTTGGTTCATTTCTTATAAACGGAGGACCTTGTCCACACAGAGACAGGTTTACGGAACTTAACTTTCGCGCAAAGTTCCGTGAAATTTTACTAGGAGTGTTGGCACGGCTTTCGCAAAAAATGTATCCAACATGAGTAGGTAAACGCGTCTTATGCACCCCTCCCCCTCCGGCATGTTCACTTGATAGTTTTTATTGATGTTTCAAAACGAATGAGAAGGGGGGCGGCAAGTAGGTAAATCCGGCCCTGACCGGGTGTCTCGTAAGTTGCTCGACAAAAATGCCGTGGTGGGACTCTTCTATAGAAACCCCGCCAAGTATAGAGAATAATGATGGAATGATCCAGGCGTATAACGTGCCCTAGGAATCCAGGGAACCAGCTCTGGGGAAGCAAGTCGGGAACGTTGCGCACCGGTGCTGACGTCAGGGATTCGATGGCAGAGTCCCGCGGAGGTGCCGGAGGTATGTTGAAAACTCTCGAGATCCCTATGTCCCAAAGTGGATCGAGTCGATAGGAAAAGTCGGACAAAATTTGGAAACTTTAGACGCGTACAACTCCGTTTATATATGAGGATTTATCTGAAACAATGGCGGATATAAAAAATTACTTTTTTGAGACACATTCAAGTGTTCCGAGATCTGTACGTTATGCCAGAGCCAAACATATTAAACTTTTGTGTGAACAAAACAGTTTTTTAAGCGTGTTTCTAAAAGGTAATTTTTCACAACCGCCATTGTTACATATAAGTCCTCATACATATGTACAAAACTTCTATGTTCTAAAATCAGTTTCATTGGTTTCCTCGTAAAATTTTCTCCCAAGTGCATCCCTTGAAATTTAAAATGTGACGAAATGAACATTAAAATTCGCATTTTGAGTCAAAAATTTCATGTCCCCGCTCTGTAATTGACTCAATCCACTGTGCGTCGTCAGTGCACTGGAAAAAAGAAACACATTGGATCTAGAGTCCAGACTCTTGAAAACATTGACAATAAAAAGGACTCTTGATTCAATCAGACTGAAGCTTAAATCAAAAGGAAATCCGCTCAAATTAAGAGGCTGGAATCTTGATTTAAGCTTAAATCTGATTGAATCAAGAGTATTTTTTCTTGTCGATGTTTTTAAGAGTCTGGATTCTAGATACAATGTGTTTTTTTTTTCCAGTGTGTAATGGCAGGGAAACGCACAGGTAAACCGGCATCGAAGTGAGACCCTGCAACAGGAGGTAGAGACGTGTAACTGAATCCGTTTATAATTTTTCTCTATGTAGGCAGAATCGGGGATACATCCCACCGTGGGAAAGGACGCCTCCAATCTAGGCGACCTGGAAAATTTGAAAATCGCGAGTCAGTTTCCTCGCACCGTTCTCCGCGTCAACGGGTAAAAGTCGCCACTGGCCCTCGCTCCCCTTCTTCCGATCGATTTCGGAAGTTCACCTCTTAGCGCTACGGGCCCAAGTGGTCTCTCTCAATCGCTTAAGTCGCTTAAGTCAAAAGTCGTTAAGTTATTCATAGTTATGAGAGGCAAGAAGTTAGTTGGAAGTCGTGCCGTCCCAGACTCACGGTCGTGTTTTAGTGTTTTAGTCTTGAGTTTAGTCGAAGTTAAATGTTAGGTCGAGTCGTTGTGAAGGTGTGTCCTTCGGAGTGAATGTGAAATTAAAAGTGTATGACTTAAAACCGTGTTAGTGTTTTGGATAATTCTCCACGCCGTCTCTCATCGCCTGGAAGTCAAGGTACGTGGGGTATTGAAGGGTTCAGGGGATAGCGTCCAATAAGGACATTCGGAGAGAAGGTTTGAGCATTGCAATGATCAAAAAGGTCAACTTCCTGTTTATCTATCTGGTCTGGTCTGGTCTGGTCTGGTTTATCTATTAGCAAGTAATAATATTTGACTGAGCTCGCTGTCTTCTGATATTCAAAGCAACCCCCCCCCCTCCACAATGTTAAACTGCAAGAAGCGCCCTCATAGATAGGACTGCGTAGTAGTCAGGGGGACCTCTCCTAGTATACACAATTAGTTGTACTAAAAACTTGCCACGAGAGCCATCAACGTAAGTCAGGGGGTTTCTTCTAGATTGATTTCTTTCACAACGTGACGCCTCACATACAGTGGGTCGAGTCAATATGAGAGGTCGGGCAAAATTTGGAAGCTTTAAACACTTAAAACTCCGTTTATACAAAACTTTGAGGTTCTAAAAGTGGTTCCATTGGCTTCCTCATGAACGTTTCTTCTGAGGGCACATTGTTAAACATAAAATGTGACGAAATAGATACCAAAATTTGCAGTTTTAGTCATACATTTCATGTCCGACCCCTCTGATTGACTCGATCCAATGTGCGCCGTGACGGTGACGCACGTACGATGATCTCGAATGATGCGACCGTATCAACGCATGGCAAATGTTTTTGCCTACTCGTCGAATTGCAGGCGGAAACGTTCCGCACTAATAAGGATGGTCTCAACTTTCAAGCGAGCAAGACTACAACGGTAAGACTTGCTACTATTTTTAGAGTTGGACAATATTGGGTCCTGCATGCGCGAGAAATGTTTGCCCCTAATAAAGATTGCCTTGTACCCCAGCTAGCCCATAGATGTGATTTTAAAGATGGGCTGGCCAACTTAGGACCATTAACATCTATTCATAAATCCCAGGGGGCTGCTTCACGCAGCCTTTATGGCGTTTGTTTCAGGTGCAACTTTTAGAAATGTTTGGAATCTTGGTAGGTAACTGAAACCAAACGAGTTCGTCCAAACAACAGTCTGATTTTTTCAGAAACGATCGATTTTTTTGAAGCATCGAACCTCCCCTCTCAACACTTGCCCCTTTCTTGAGGATTTCGCTGCAGTGACACCTTTGATCGATGCAAAAGTGTTTCAAAAAGCTGCAGGAAAGATTTATTCGGAGTGATAATAAAATCTGTATGGCTACACTTAGAAGCGTCATTTCAGCCAAATCTTAGGCAGTCGGGACAAAAGTAGTTCCCTGGCAAGTTTTCTTCTAGAAAAGGAGGAGAGGATTTTAAATTGATTCAAAGTGACCAAAATAATTGCCCATTAATATAAAAACACTGGGGGGAAAAAACACATTAGATCTAGAATCCAGACTCTTAAAAACATCGACAAGAAAAAGTACTCTTGATTCAGTCAGGATCTAGCTTCAATCAAGAACCAAGCCTCTTAATTCAAGCGGATTTCGTTTTGATTCAAGCAAAAATCCGATTGAATCAAGAGTATTTTTTCATGTCAATGTTTTCAAGAGTCTGGACTCTAGATCCAATGTGTTTTTTTTTCCCCAGTGAACGTTGAAATGCAGCTTCCCCGCTCTTTGAGCTCCCCATGGCGTCCTCAGCTACTTGGAGAGGGTCTCCATTTTGTACACTGAAAAAAACTCCGGCCGTGGAAACCGTTCTTACGGGCCATCGACATACCGTCCACGCTCCGGGCTCAGGGGCCGAAAGTTCCGGGCGTGGCACCCGGAGCAATCGAAGCTACGGCTTCAGTACCCGGAAGTTTCGGTCTCTGAGCCCGGAACGGACGGTATGTCTTTACAGCCCGTAAGTCTGCTTTAAGAATCCTCGCATGGTGAAAATTGGTGGGGCGCGGTGCGGACATAGAGGAGGAAAGCCGAAGAGCGCAGTGCGGATGCGAGGTCAAGTGCGTTTGCTGCGGGTCGGACTTGGGAGGCAATACTCGGTCAATACAGTTTCGTCGTAATCCACTTATGTCAATCTGGATCTGGAGGCGACTCAAGTTCATGGGGTCATCGGGAGTCATCTGCCGGGTGCTTGCTCTGTCGCCCTCACTGCCCCCCCCCTCACCCCCCGCCCGACCACGGAGCATCTTCAATGGAACTAATTAGATATGACTAATTTATGTACAGAAATTCTCGCGATGCGCGTGCGCCAGTGTTAATTAAAACCCTCACTCCGGGCTATAAGCGCCTCGTTGTCACATGTCACATGCACTCCTACGGACACTGGGAAAAAAACACATTGGATCTAGAGTCCAGACTCTTGAAAACATTGACAAGAAAAAGGACTCCTGATTCAATCAGATTTAAGCTTAAATCAAAAGGAAATCCGCTCAAATTAAGAGGCTTGGTTCTTGATTGAGGCTTAAATATGATTGAATCAAGAGTATTTTTTCTTGTCGATGTTTTTAAGAGTCTGGACTCTAGATCCAATGTGTTTCTTTTTTCCAGTGGACCTCGGTAAGAATCGTCGATTATTGATATTAAAAACCCTGATACTCGATCATTTTCCATGAGTTTATACAGGGTGATCCGGGGTTAAACGGCGAGAGTTAAACGGGTTAAAATTCATAAATGCCCTAAAAAAATTGAAATCTCAATTTAAAGAGGGTTTGGGGGTGTTTCGGCTCCTGCAGTCTTGCCGCGTTTAACCCTAGATCACCCTGTACAACTGGTCAATCGATTCAGGAGCAACTGAACTGATCAATTGAACTACAGAAGCGAGCTCTATGGGTCAACATAAGACCTTTTTGTTGTATAAAGTTTTTTCCAAAAGTGCTCTCAGCCGGAGCTACGCCCCCACCGAAAAAAAAAATCGGAACGAAATCGTTTTTTTCTGAATTTTGGCAACGGTTCTGAGCCAAATCTCATGAAAATTTGTACGCCTCTGTACTTTTATGCCTTGAATTCATAAATGATCAAAAAAAAAATCGAAATCTCAATTTAAAGAGGGGGTTTGGAGGTGTTTCGGCTTCTGCGGGCCGATTATTGAAAGTTTAAAGCAGCCCGATAAGACATCGAATTGCGATATATTGCATGGTTAAGATAGGGCTATGACTTGTCGCTTCGGGCCGACATAATTTCAATAATCGGGCCGCAGCAGCCTGTCCGTTTTACCCTAGATCACCCCGTATAACAGATCAACCGATCCATCGCAGAATTAACCTCATACGGGTTGAGGAGCAGCGACCCCCCAGGCCCCCGCCACTCCTCCAGAAGTTCACTTAGCCCTCTCGAGAAATTATAAGGGATTTCGCGAATGCCTCTCTTCGTGACGTTGGACAAGGAACCGAGCAGGATTCAATTTTTTGAGGATATCTGACAACGGCACGTTTAGGTTCTTGCGTCTTGCCTCTCATTATTCAACAGAGCATATTTTAAGAGATGCATACTGCACGGCTGGCTATGCCGCCGTGCTAAGGAAGAACGCCGTAAGAATATTCGAGAGTTGCCAAATTTCCTTCTATGAAATGTTTATTTTTGGGGGAAGCAATGAATATTTGTCCTTGAAATTTTCAGAAACTTTAGGTGAAATTGTGAACAAAATTATATGAAGAATCGGAAGCAAAATATTGACAAATTTTCCTGAGAATTCGGGATTTACCACAGGAAGTTTGGCAACGCCTGAAGGTTTATACGGCGTTCTTCCTTAGCACGGCAGTATGGCGAGAATATTGATCAAAGCCAGTTTCATTGTTTCAAAACGGGCGCTCACCGGAGCATTCAAATTGGCATAAGCGTCTGAATAGAATTTACCTCCAAGCGCAGACCCCCGCGCGTCATTTCTAAAAGAGCACATCTTTTTTGCAATTATTTTTTTGCAATCAACATTTAAACCATTCGTGGTATGCGCTAAGAGGGATCTCAAGTCTAATTTCGTCGGAGGACGTGCCCAGTGGCGTGGCGCGAATGATCGATTATCGATATTTCTCCCATTTGAATCCGTGGTAAAGAATCGATTACTAAGGTGCTCGCTGCGAGCACCCTGTCAAGCGATCATTTTCTATAGGTTTAAATGATAGATTAATCGATATATCGCAAAGCACGCCATGCCACTGGACGTGCCTAGAAATGAAGATGTTACCCTTCTCAGATCATCCTCCGCACAGCGATGGTTCATATCATGAACGTTGGCAAGACTATTTTCCCTCCGTTTCGATGCATATGAAACAATCGATTCTTGGCGAGGCAGCTTGCCTCACTTGAAATCGATATTTTCATTGGATTTAAATGGAGCCAAAACAGTGTTGCTAACTTGCAAAATCAAAATTGCCTGCGCATATTGTAGGTAGTGTTACTGAAAAGAAAAGAATAAATACAAAACTGAAGTTTTAGAAAATTAGACCCAGCAGCGTCTGAACGGAAATTGAACGAATCCTCCATTCATCGTAAAATTGTATTTCGCTAACTTAACCAAATGAATTTTAGACATTGATTGGGTGATTAATAATCGACAATTTTTTTTTTCAATTATATGTATGTAGTTAGCATCAGTCATGAAGATTTGAATTGAAAAATAGAGTTAGCTTAAAATATCAGGTGGAGTTTAACAGTTGCATAATTTACTGCGCGGCAAGATATGTGCAACATTTAAGACACGAATTCTCGAATTGATAATTATTGCTACCTACACGCAGAGGAGGTCCTTTTGCCTACCTCGAAAATTGAAGGCGAGCTACCAACGCGCGTATCCTTCTTGTCTGGAAATGCCAATGAGGCTTCCATAATACCAGGTTAAAATTTAACAGGCATTTTATGTGTCTCTTGAATTTTAACCGAAACTCAAGATTTATAGTTCCAACATGTTCCACTGGGGTCAAAAATTTCATTCAGACCATGAAATTTACGATCAAGTCCTAAAATTCCGGGCATCTCAAATTTTGCATTGTAAGACTTGGGAGGTGGTAGAACCGGGCTTGAGTGATTCAAACAGTTGCAAGTGAGTAGAAGGAAGCTCCTGAACCGTTTTTCAGACAGAACAACTCATGAATGTAATACGCTTATAAATACTCTAGCCTACTTGGGTAGGTAACAAACAACAGGACCTTGCTAATACACAACCCAAGAAAAGTTTATAATAAAACAACCACACAGAATAGTAATAAATACAATGACCTGAACAGCCGATTAACTACAGAGGTTTGCAACGAAAAAATGGAAGGGGATTTGATTGTTGACTCCAATTAAATTTCTAAGGTTGAGTCCAAAAGTAATTTTAATTTTATAGCTATGCCCACCAATTTTTCACAAAATCGAAATTTTCTTTAAAAAAGGGTTTTTCTCGAAGAGGAATGAATTTTTCGGGAAACTGGTGTATAGTAGAGCAAAAACGAGGTCATTTTCGAATAATTAGCAGGCAAATATATTCATAGGAAATTATTATCTCTAATAGATTTTACCCGCTGTTTGACGATGAGATTTTTCTGGTCAAATGGAATAATCTGTCCATAGTATACATCCGTTTGTTGTGTGTCTGAAAACATTGTTTTATATTATTGCGCAAATATTTATCAAGACATTTTTCATTTATTTTTGCCGCTGAATAATTTTTTCTCCCATCATCCACGCAGAAAATCGATCAATGATGAAAAGTTTCCGCGGAATTCTTAAATTTACTTCGTTAAAAACAAAAAGATAAATAAATTAATGGTATTTTTCTAATCACTCTGAATTACAGATAATGTGGAAAAAGTTCTCAATTTTCGACGTAATTAAATGCTACTGAAAAAAAAAAAAAAAAAAAAAAAAAAAAAAAACAATCGGACGGAAGTTTCAAATTAGCCAAAGCTCCCTAAATTAATTCCTCTCTCGCTTGACACAAGCTCAAAATCGATGCTACAAAAGGGGGAAAAACTGCAACCACAGTTGCAAATGTTGAAAGATATTTTGCGATCGTATTAGGAGTGGCGAAATCATAAAACTATGTCAAATCAACGCAATGCGCCCCTCACCTCTCGGCGAAGATAGATAAGGGACGAACTGGCAGATTACGTCAATTCAAAAAGAGGGTGAAGTGCATAGTAAACATCGTAGTACTCACGATAAGACGTGAGTACTACGATGCGTAGTGTGACAGTCTGTGATTGGCCCTTGCCGTCTCCCACCCCACTGCAGCTTCATTCATCTTTTGCTAATTGCGGGAAACCTCCGCTTCCGGGGATAAGCGCCACCGCTCCAGCCGGCGGGCAAATATGTGTCATCCGGAAACCTGGAATTCTGTCTGGAATCTTCAAGGAATTCACAGGTGAGGTGTGGAGTTGAGAGGTGCAGTGCAAGGGAAAGTTCTATTGTTCGTGAGGCAAGGCAACGTGGCAGGTGGAGACTCTGTCGTGTTTGGTTGTCGAGGAATAGGCATCGCAACGGCGAACGGGCCGCCAGATCAGTGTTTACGTGCTTTCATCCGCTTGGAGACGTGTAATTTTTATCCTCTTCTATACTCAAAATGTTCATAGTTTAGTGATCCCCTCTTGCTAAGCGCAGTGTTCATACTTTAGTGTAGTTTAAGTGATCTATTTAATATAAAATGACGAAGGATAAACGTGTTTCGTTGAACTCGGTTCAGTTTTCTTTCAAGCCCGAGGAGTTACCCTTCAATGTTCGACTCAAAAGATTTCTCTACAACCCAGAAACGCATGAATACTTCGGAAGGACGCCCATCAGTTGGGGTGAATATTTATTTTCTATCTTAATTTTTATGTTCCCGATTTCTATTTGCGTGTTCTCGGAAATCTCTCTCCAATGCACCTGTGTAACACCTTTGCGTAACGAACGCGGTAGAAGAGGGCGGGGTTGTTGTAAACAACGCTTGAATTCCAATACAAGCTATGAATGCGTGGCTGTTTTCCACGCATTTTCTAGTATTTTATTACTAGCATCTCTCTTTACTAACTTCAGATCATACAGCTCCATGCTTCAGTGTTAGAATTCTTTTGCATTTGGTTCAATGAAAGTGTTTCGGTATTGCTGATTCATTAAGTGAGGTTAGGTTTATTGCTGATTGGGCTGATCACTGATCAGTCACCTTGCACTCAACTTAGATAATTTCATGACTTACTTTGTCAATCTCCAGCAATCAGTTGTCTTTTCTTTTCCAATCAAGCAGAAAATTTTCAAAATGAGAGGCAGATACTGAGGTAAATTTTTACCTGAAGAAACTCCCACCCATTAATTTGTAGCATGAATACATACTGATTAATCGTTATGTTTGACGCGTACCGATTTGGCCATAAATTTATAGCTTGGAATGAGGAGCACTGCTTATTGATGACTCTAAGAGTTTAATGTTTGGTCAGGTAAAAAAAGCATTGTTTACAATAAGATAATTAATTCTGGGCTAAAAAATTGCTGTTCTCTTCATTCGGAGAAATCATCAGGTAGGGTTGGGACTTCTTAGAAGTCATGAATCTTTACTCTGTGAGGAGCCGCTAAGGTTAGTCAATACCTTACTTTTATTTTATGTGGTGGTTTCTTTAATTTAGACAGTCAAAGATGAAAGCATGGATACTTACCTTTTCCATCTCTCGAAAAGTTGATCACCTTGATGACCAAAAGATTTCTCTTGATTAAACGGTTTCCAAATGCCTACCTAATCTCAGTTTCATATAATCAGAGGTGGTTCGTATTCTGAAGTATTTAGACAGAGAAGATGCAAAAATGACACTGACTTTATGTTGTACTTTTATCTGTCATATCGTGTTATGATACATTTCCTCATCAAAAAGACCATGCCCTGCTCGTCACAGAATATACCTGTTTGAGAACCTTTAGAATGTTGACATGTGGCGTTGCAGATCTGTAGGATAAGATAGTAGCCCCATGTGTTATTCATTTACTTGCCTCTCAATCACATCTTAATTTTCCTCAAATCTATCAGTCCCTCCCCCTCGCAAGGAGAATCAGCATCTTAAAAATCAAATATAAGTATCACACCGCTAAGCAACTGTGTAAAGCTACAAAGTAGATTAAGAAATGGGAGTTTCTTCAAATTTTTTTCTTTTTTTCCTGAATTTTCCCAGACTTTTACCTAGTCCAAAAAAAGTCTATTTCTGATTAGAATGATTTGAAAATTTTTCATCTTTGCAAAATTGGGGTGGAGATCGACCAATTTTGCTTTGCACAGCACTTTATTGATTACTCAGAAAAATTTAAGATGAGCATTTGATCCCTGCTTATCTCCTTATGCTTCTAGTGAAAGAGACCCTAGCAGCAGGTGTAGTTGATAGTATTTGGTTAACTGTCAGTCATTCCCTAGTAGTCAGGCAGAACTAGGCGACTAGTCTCAAGAAGATCAAAGTCACTCCTGTCAGTTAAACAAACTTATATGGTCAAAGAAAGATTAGTCTCGCAACACATTTCCTATGAGTGCCGAGAAGAAAGTAGGAATTAAGCATAGAAATTATATTCTATGGATAAATACTTAAGACTCTTCTAAATATGCACGATAGATCAATTTAACGAATCACCCCAGGGAAGATTTCTGGCGCTTTTCATGCATACATCCACCCAGTGGCATGACTTATTATGTTGAGCAAACTATTCGCGCTAGATATTAAGATGGCGGTGTTTAAAAGTTTGGGCCCAGTAATCCTGATTGCTGTTGTGCCGCTTCCCTGCTCATAAATGCGTTGTGATGAGTGAACTTGATGACTCCTCTAAATTACTTAGACTAATTGGTTGAAAAGTTTCAGGATATAAGTAAATAAAGTAGGTATTATCTTAGAGCATGGTATCTTATGCACAACTTCCTGCATGTAATGGTGGATTGTGGGATTTTCATCTTCTTTTTCTCCACGAATTTTACGGGAGTTCACAGATGTGCGTTGAGAGATTTTTTTTTGTAAACCTGTTGAAACTGGTTGAAATACAGGAAAAGAAAGAGTTTTTTTTATTATTTATTTATTTATATACCCTAGAAACATAGGTACTTTTTTGTCTGTCAGAAAATTTTAAATTTTTCCCCAGTTTTTTGGCCGTTTTTGTCAGGAAAATTTTACAGGGTGTCTAGCACCAGGATTTTCCCGATTCCATCAGGATTTAATCTCGATTTCATCAGGATTTGAGGAAAAATTGGTCGTAAAATCAGGATTTGAGAAAAGTCGGCCGTCCGATCGGATTGTTTTATCGAGCTATTTTTGTGAAGTTACATTCGCTTCTTTTTCACCGCAAAAAATCAGGGTTTGATCAGGATTTGGAAAAATTATGAAATCAGGATTTTGCAGTCAAAATCAGGATTTCCCAAAATGAAAAAAAAAAAACTAGATACCCGGGATAAAAACTCGGAACTTAGCGGACGGTGCTTTTAGATGCCGTGCTGATTTTTTTCGCTGAGTGTGAGTGTGGGTTGTCACAAACTCTCCGCTACTAGCGATTGGTATTTTAGCTTCACTGTCTCTAAAATCCCTGTCAGTGTCTCGCTTGGGTATCTTTCCGTGAAACAGAGGGGGCGGCCTGGAGTCCCCAGGAATTAGAGCTATCCGGTCGTTAAAGACGCCGGTGTCACTTATGACGCACATTCCCCGTTGCTAAGTTTCCGCCGAAAGCTTCGTCTTTCCATTCATCATTTAGCAGTTTCAACTCTGCCTCGCCCCTTGTCAAGATAGCGCGGATCCATTGGATTACATTTTGCAATATAGAACCACTATCTCCGGCTCTTTCCTAAAAACGCCTTTCTGCATAGAGAAACCAATGGAACATTGGAACATGTGTTGTTTCTAAAATGAGTCGGAAATAGTGGTTCCTCATTGCAAAATGTGGTCCCATTCTTCTAACTCCTGGGACGTGTGATGGATTCCCGAATTACCTCAATCAATTTTCCTTGTATTCTACAAAACTGTTCGGCTTCCCAGGAGAATTTCTAGCTATCTTACCTTGAGGTCGGATCCTAATTGTTTCAGAGCGGGAAATAGGGAAAATGGAGGAGCTTTTTTTCTCTGTTTATTATTCTCTTTAAATCGGTGGGTATCGACGGGAAAGGGGCATTAAGTATAGTGCTAAAAAAGTCATAAGTAAATTGAGGGGCTTGGAGGACATCGCGCATAAGTGCTTTCTTTGAAAAAATGTGACATTAATGTTTTCAAGTAAAACTGGTCTTATTGGCCATTGCATATTCTGTGAAAAATTCGCTCCCGAATTCCAATTTTTAAGCATCAAAAAGTCAGTTGGAACTTTCCTCTTGCCTCAAGGATCCATGTCATTTCAAAACTTTAAATACGTTATATGTATCTTGAAGTACCTAGCAAAAACTCCCTAAAGCCCCACAATTAACGCCTCCACTTCGTAGAAGAGAAAGGTGTCTTACAAACCTTTCCCATAAATGGTGGGCCAAAAAAAATATGATTGTTCACGCTCTGATGTGTTGGAAAATAACTTTTTAAATTTTTAATTTGCCATGTGTTCATTGTGCAGGGCTCAAAATTGTCGGTTGAAGATACAATTTTGTTTTTTTCATCCTCCTAAGAATGAAACAAACTGCTCGCAAATAATGTTTTTCAATACGTACTTAGTGCGTGATATCCGTCGTAAACTCATTTTAGATTTCTGACCTCACTCGAGGAATATCGCTACGTCTCATGCACAAATGCCCTCATTTTCATTTCCGTAAACTGTGCCATTTTTAGTATCAGATCTATAGAACATTTTCTTTATATTTTTCGGTTTTCTGAAAATATTCAAAGTTTGAATTTTTTCGATCAAGGTTCCCGCTAATTGAGAGGAAAAGCTTTCCTCGGATGTGTGTACGTTCTTTTCTTTTTTGTTACTATTGCCGAACTTGGGGCGTTTGAAAGCAGCAGTTTAGTTTTGCCGTAACGCTTCCCCCCACACTCCGCTCTTCCTGGACTCCCTTTTTTCCTGAGGGAGACTTCGGTCTTAAGTGTATTCTAAGTCACGCAACTCGGGGGTCAGGACGTGTAACTTCACCCTGCCCATCTACTCTCAAAGGGGATTTTATCAAGGTCACGCGTTGGCGGATCTCGAATCAAAATCAGTGGCGCAATGCGTACAGTACTGCCGTGCTAAGGGAAAACGCCGTATGAACCTTCAGGCGTTGCCAAATTTCCTTTGATAAAATGCGAATTTCTGGGTAAACTTTAAATATGTTCCTCCAAATTTTTCAGATAATTTTATTCGCAATCTCACCTAAAGATTCTGAATATTTAAAGGAAAAATACTATAACTTTCCTTAAAAATAAACATTTTATTGAGGGAAATTCGGCAACTCTCGAATGTTCATACGGCGTTCTCCCTTAGCACGGCAGAATAGCATGAAGTGGTGAGCATAATACGCAAACTTCCCCTGTGAAAATAAATGCAGTCGATAATTTTTGTTCTAATTGTTAATCAAACTTTTCTATCATGGGTTTTTTTTTTTTTTTTTTTTTTTTTTTTTTTTGTGGGATGTGTCTTTAATCCCTACAAGTGATATCAAAATGAGCTCGCTCATACTGCATCCCTTCCGATCCCGGATCCTGACCCCTCAGAAGATGTGAGCGAGTAGAAAATTAATGAAAAATCATAAATAAATAATAGGATTCTAGATTACGAGACACCTCAGCTCACAAAATCCGAGAAATCCAGCAGAATCATCTGACGTACAGTTAACCTTTCTATCATGTAACTTCTTGCTGCATATCCCGTAAATTACTTACCCTGGTCAACAGTTTTTTTGGATTTGCCAAAAATTTCATATCTGATTCCAGGGAGATTTTTAGCGCCAATTTCGAAAATGACCTCAGTCATTCTCTGGATTAGTTGAATTTTCCCGAAAAAACCGGAATTTGTCCTAAAAATTGAGCTTTTCTAGAGGACATTCAATTTCCTGGAAAAGTGCACGATGGAGAAAAACCAAGTCATTTTCGGATTCAGCGCTAAAAAATTTACGAAGTACCGGCAAACCGACCGTGTTGACTAGTTTTATTTTCATTTCGGTAAAAAAAAAGCAATGATTAATTCATCAAAATTCGTACTGCTCCATGTCTAAGTCGCTGCAAAGTATGTTTTTACCATGAAATACTCATTTTTGAATCGCTGCGTTCAGACCAGTATCGAAATTAAAGTCCTTGGCGAAAGGATTTTGGTGAAAGCACCATGAACACGTTTCCACGGGGAATAAAATCCGGAAGGGATAGGTCACCAGCTTGCGACGCGTATTTCGAGAGGCCCGCTGTTAAAAACCTCATTTCTTGGCGGGCAGAATCGGAGCGGTCGGGTCTGCCTGCGTCAAATCTAAAAACGGAAAACGTTTTGTTTTAGGCCCGTTCGCCTTGGTGTCACGATGTTTAAATGGAAGTTCGCTTCTGAGCAGCGCTCTATCTCACAAATGCACTTATTTATAAATGACGGTTCAGCGGGTATCAGGTGTGAAAAAATCATTTTTTCAAAAGCTCGTCTTATGCTACACTGGAAAAAAAAACACATTGGATCTAGAGTCCAGACTCTTAAAAACATCGACAAGAAAAAAAACTCTTGTCTCAATCGGATTTTTGCTTAAATCAAGAACCAAGTCTCTTAATTTGAGTGGATTTCCTTTTGATTGAAGCAAAAATCTGATTGAATCAAGAGTATTTTTTCCTGTCAATGTTTTCAAGAGTCTGGACTCTAGATCCAATGTGTTTTTTTTCCCGATGTAAGTGCGCTGCCTAGGCTAGCGTTGTTTCACAACGCAAGTAGCTTTTTTTTTTTTTTTTTTTTTTTTTAAACTATCATCAAATGCTCTTGAAATTGTCTATGAATTTTCTTTTCATATTCAAAAAGTTTACAGAAAATGTCAAGGAGATTCTAGAGTTATAGATTTTTCTATAAGGAAATATAAAAAGAAATAAATTTTTCAGAAAAATTGAAATTTGCAATGACGGTGTGCATTTTTGGACTTAGTTATCGATGCGTCAAAATGTCTGCCTCTTGGTTTTCCTCTAAACCAAAAAAAAAAAAAAAAAAACCGAAAAACTCATTTCACGACGTCTCCGAAAAATGACCATACCTAGAGTGCAAATCCTTTGTAGCACCCGCACAGGCCCGCGAGCTCATACATGCAGCTAGTAAATTATCTGCGGGCCCTAGACGTGTTAAAAGTTAAAAGTGCTCGAAATCGTGGCGGCAAGCGCTTTGTCGGCGCGAACGCAGAACACTGAAAATATACACATAGGTAAGCCGCATCTTGTAACTTGTAAGGTTGCCAACTAGGGCCCTCCCCCGGCCCCCTCCTCCCACGCACTAGGCATTCTCCACGACCCCACGCGAACACCATAACGTTTTTTTTTTCTCACTCTCACCGCGAAAGCCCTCTCGTGTTGTCATACAACCCGAAAAGTTTAATCTTGATCGGTCCTTCAATGGCTTCCCCAGCCCCCATCCGATGTTTCTAAATCTCTGTAGTATTTGATAGAGAAGTTTATAATCGAGAAAGTTTGAACACCAGGCCTCCTAGAGACCCTTTAGACTGAGGAAAATTCCGGCAAGGGGGGGGGGGGTCCCGCCATCCTTTGGCAATTGACTTTTAACCGCAGCATTTGATGCCAGCCAACCTTGCTATAAAAGCTAGACGTGCAAAGATTTCGAAAATGGTGAGGGGAGGTGCGAAATTGATCTGAAGACTTATGGACTGTGATGAATGCTGAACTGATTTTTTCGAATGTAATGGACATAATCGGGTTTATTTAAGTAAAACCGTCTCGGTATGTAGTTTGAGTAAAATTCAAGATGTGGCAAGTAAATGAAACTACTATATCAATCTTTTTCAGTTAGGTAACTGTCTTCTGCAGTCCTACAATTTTTGTTACTACTAGGTAGAAAACATCGCATCAAACTCTTGGAAACTTCCACGTCACACATCTTATGGCTTCACTTTGTGACCTAGGCAGTTCGGAAGAGCTTAAAAATTAAAATTACCCATTATTTTTCTTACCGTTTCCCGTATTGTCTCAAAGGTCACGGGGTCCTCTCAAATTTTTTCAGGAGAGGCCTGACAAAACCAGGAAGTCCCAATTTCAAATAATCGTGGTCACCCTAATGAGAGGATCCAGTCATTTTGGACGGAGAGGGTGAATCCATTTTTCAATGCTAAAAATCCATAACAAGTGCAGCAGGTGACAACCGTCTAAAGTTGGTGATCGATCACTCCCTCCTATTCAAAGTTGCCGCCATTTTTGGAGCCTGGAAGGCCTAATGTCCATCCTTACAAAAATATAGTATTTGAAATTATACTGACAACCATGTTTTCCGCAAACGACCAGCCATCGGCAATCACTCATTATCATTTCCACCCCTTCTCTCTCGTGTTCATCCCGCGTTTCACCCCGCCTTTCCTGGGCTTCTGTTTACCGAATAACCCTTTCTTAATTCCGATTACCTGCACTGCCAAGCTATGCGGAAACAGCAGATATATTCAGGGCTTCTAGTTTGGAGTTACGGTTTTTTTGCCTAACAAGTGGAACTTTCAGGTTGAACTTTCAACCACAGTTTCTACTTTTTAGGAGACTGTAAAAACTCAATCCGCACTCGTCGTCCAGATTGTGCGAAGCGTGTGAACATTTTCTTTTTCGAGGAATGGATCTATCTTTTTTCTTCCCGTTCATTTATTCATTTTGGTCTCATAAAAATTTGCCCCTAAATTTTCATATTTTTTGCGGAAAGGACAAGGGGAGTCGGAAATCGTATACATGCATGCACCGGTTAATAGTTTCCTCAATTTCGATGCCATTCCTGTTAAGATTCCGTTGGATTTTTTCCTTATTGGTTTTTTTTTATTATCCTCAAACTATTGGTATTTCAACGCGGGTTTTTTTTTTAAAATAATGATTTATGGTGTATTTTTTTTTATAAATTTGGCATGCATTACATTTCCTCTAAAAACGTTGACGGAGTAGTTAATAAAAATTAATGAAAAATTAATAAAAAAAAAATCCTCCAGGTAGTTTGACTGTGCGAAAAAGATGAAAAAAAAAAACAACATTAAAACTCGATAATTTAAAATTCTCTTAATGTTATACGCTCATTTCATTGTTATATTGTGAAAAGGTGTGTAAAATGTGTGTAGCTTTTCATCTAAAGACAGAAGCCTCCAAGAGTAAAAACGGTCTGAAAGTATTCAAAGCAGAAACAACTTGAAAAAGTCGTAGAATCCTGGAAAAATTATGAGAGAAGTTTTCATACATCTCGAAACGGATATATCCCGAAGTTTAATTTTTGATTCGTTATGCCGTGTGAAATTGTGCAGGCTGCCAGTGGCTCATACATTGAACTTTTCTCTGCATTGAGCTTAATATCGTGTAGCCACTCATAGCCGGGAAAGTCGATTGTGCTGATACCATTGATTTAGAGCCACTCAGAAGGTCGTATCAACACGATTTTGCTATCAGTGTTTTTACGGATTCTCGTAATTTCATTAATCAAATGAATAAAATAGTTCTCTCGTGGGTGTAAGTACTTGCTTTCATGGATGCACTCTTCGTCTATTCATTCCTCTCCAAAACCTCCGTGTTTCCTGCTCTGCCGTGTCATCCAATATAGAACGACCCGATTTTCGAAGTTGAGTTTCCTTCAAAATCTTACCAATCCAATTTTAAATAAATCGACTGATTTACCTAAAACAACAAAATTTGTAACACCATATTCGTTTAAAAGCGAGGGCTCCTTGAGAAAACAGCAAAAACAGAAAAGTTCACGTTACCTACTTCAAACGAAATAGCAGAAAGCTCACATTATTTTGCGAGAGAGTAGCATATCCCCTGCTGACGAACGTAAGAAAGAAATGAATGAATGAAGAGTATTTTTGGAAACACACGGGTTAACGCCGTATGAACATTCGAGAGTTGCCGAATTTCCTTCGATAAAGTGTTTATTTTTAAAGAAAGTTATGAATATTTTTCCTGTAAATTTTCAGAATGCATAGATGAAATTTCGAACAAAATTATCTGAAAAATTGAAAGAAAAATATTCATAAGTTTACCACGAAATTCGCGTTTTATCATAGGAAATTTGGCAACGCCTGAAGGTTTATACGGCGTTTTTTCCCAGCACGGCAGTATGAACTCCCGTCACAGCCAAAAACGCGATTATTCCCAGTGGCTGATGTGAACCATTTGTCCTACGTTCTTTGTGAGGTAAAGGAAGGACAATCAAAACAAAAAACGCCTTCATTTTTTTGCATATGTAACACGGATACCCGTCGGGCAGAAATAGTTGTATTTAGGCGTTATAATGAGCATTCCTTTGTTTTCGTTGGCTAATGCTTTTATTAACTGCAACCATGTTTTATTTTTGTGTCGCACAAGAGTTCCCAATTGAAACAATTCCTCTTTTTACTTCGTCGTAAATTTTATTAGTTGTATCAGGGGTTTTTTCCCCCTCTTTAATTACTGACTGGATGGAAAAGTGAGAAGAGCTCTCGGACGATGCCTTTGACGTTCTTTTTACTGATCTGTAAGCCCCCTAAGCAGAGATGAAAACTATCATGAAATTTTTTGGAACTATTGAGGATGCATTCAGGAAGCTAAGAAACGCCTAGATTCAGACAAACAGTGATTCTCGACCTAGACATTTTTTACCCCAAGCCTAAGACATTCACGCGTTGCTAAAGTTTTCATTTGGTTTAAAGGTTAGGTTAAGGCTAAATTTCTCTGTAAACTCCCCTTAGTGCCACTTCGTGTACAGCACCTCAGTAGGGTAGCACAATATTGCCGCACCAACAGGAAAGCCATCTGAGGGCCGATTATTGAAATTTAAACCAGCCCGATAAGACATCAAACTGCGATATATTGCATGGTTGAGATAGGGCTATGTCATGTCTTGTCGTGTCGGGCTGACATAGTTTCAATAATCGGGCCGCTGAAATGTTTTTCGGACCTCCGAATGTCTGATTAACAAAGCCGATACAAATTAACAAATTCCAAATTTTGTGAAATTCATTCGAGCCTTTTGAAATTTCACTTTCCATCTCTGCCCCCAGGGCCTCACATTTGTTTCTACACGAATCATTGTCTCAATAGAACAACTAGGAAAGCTTTCGAAGACACGTTTTACTGAATACGTAAAGATTTGTTTATTTGCGTGACATAGACTTAGACACACACGTGTGACACGAATAGAGGAGGGGTAACTTTGAAAAATTATTCCTCACCGCGCCGCCGTCGCCGAGAGGTTCGCCTCTCTGCCAATTTTTGCAATGCTTTGGACTGAGTGTCCCGTCCCCCCTCATTAGAATTCATGCAGTCCTCCCAAGCATTACAGTCTTATTTGGATTCCTGCGTTGCCAAATTTCTGCTGAAAATTCATTTTCTAGTGGACATATTTACGCTTAAAGGAACTAAGTTTATTCATTACGCCAAAAAGAATGCTGCACCGAGGATTTTTGTTTTTTCTAGTTTTTTCTGATGTAATTCAGTCTCACTTGACTCATTTTAGCATGAATACGTCTTAACGCAAAATGCACGCAAAACATTCCTCGGTTTTGCATTGAATTGTCTTGATGACATGAGGAATAATGGGACACAATTTTAAAACTGATCGCTCACTGTTTTGGTGTCAGCGTTTAACATAACCCTCTTCAGTGAAGAGCTCAAATCATTCTCATTGTCTAGGTATAAGACAGATCTGCTGAACATAAGCCTTAACGTTAAGAGTTCCAAATACTCAGTTTACTACGAATTTCTATGCATTCATTTCTGGGTTGCCATAACGTCGCACCGGTCCGGCAGAAAGTTCATGCTCTTAGATATAGGGTTGTTAAAGGTACGGAAAACGGGGAAGTTAGTCGTCCGGTCAAGGAAATTGTGGAAAGTCAGGCAAGTCTCACCATTTCGCTATCTGATCTGATACTGTTGACTTTTTTTATTTTTCTAGAAACACAGAATTCGGCACCCGCGTGGCCGGGAAATTTCCTAAAATGGGGAAAGCACGCAAAAGCAGAGAACTTTTGCATTTGTATCGAAGGATTTTTTTTTGACAGAGCTAGAAAAACGGAAAAAAAGACACAGAATTTCGCTGTATTCAAGCAGGAATATTTTTTTCTGAAGCGAGGGAGAATCAGGAGTAAGTCAGGTAGAAAATTCCGACGATTGTCAATCAGGGAAATTTCACTGAACTTGCAACCCTTTAAGACGGATATAACGGAATAAAACTTATACCTTTATTCTAATTTCATGAGATCCCGTCAATTTATTATTATGTTCAATTATTGATGTTACCTCGGATTTGTTACGTAACGCTGGGCTTGACCCCCTCCCCCCTTGTAACGCACCGTAGCGCCGGCTCTATCCCCCCTCCACCCAAAGTGCGTTATGTAATACCCGAACGGCCCTTTTCCTCATCCCTGACGACAGCCAGAGACCATCCTCCACCTCTCGAAGCCTTCCATGGTTCATCCATGGTCTCCAACTCGTAACTGTGGAGCGTCAACGAGTTTTCCGCTCGAAATACCCACTTTTGGCCAGAGTCCCTTTTATACTGAGAGTCAAGACAATGTGAATCCATTTCTGATTGGTTACCGTATTTTAGGCCTCCACAGGGTCACAAACGGGAATAAAGATTACATTTTCACCAATTGCAAAAATTATAATCTGGGATGGACCGAGGAATTACGGGTTCGACAAGGGACAAACGGAATGAGAGAGGGAACGGAGAAAGGAATTTGAGAATGGGCCGATTAAAGATTGAGAAAAACGTTCAATTTGTGTAATTAAATTTGTTTTGTCTTTATTCCCGTTTGTGACTCCATGAGGGGGTGTTGTCTTGACTCTCAGCCTCTCAGTAGAAAGGGACTCTACTTTTGACGGTGCCAAGGCGCTAAGCGGCGCCTCCGGTCTCATCGGGGCGGTGATATCCAACATGGGTCACGGGTGGCCTTGGGTGATGTTTATCGAAGCAGGATCCGAATGAACTTAACCGTGTGTTGAGACCTTTAGCGGGGTCGGAATTGAGGCCGCGGCGGCGTTACATCATCGGTGTCGGTCTCCGCTGTCAACGGATGCAATCCGGTGGATGATGGTTTGCAACGCTCCCCGAGTCCCTGCTCCCGTTGCAGACCGGCTCCGAATTTCAATGCATCCCGCGTCCCGCCTCGCGGCGACCATCACCCGAGGAAACGACCTATTCAGGCGGTCCACTCGCTTGCCCACGACTCGGCCGGCGCCCCTGATGTCAGACTTAACGGTGAATGCACTCCTTGCAAATTTCAGCCAAAGCGAGAGAGAGTCACAAGAAAAAAGAATGAAATATTGTAAGGGGCCGTTAAGTACAGAGACAGGAGACCCTCCACTGGCCTCTTGATGACAGGTGGAAGCTTTTACTTTCGAGGATTCAACAATTCCTTATGGACAATGGGCCTGTTGCAAACTTTTGCTAGAGCAAAAATAAGAGTTGTTTCTCATAGATAATGCCTCAAAAATCACGATGAGTGCATCGGCAAAGTCTGAAATGCACTCATAACTTCACAGTCTGCGTAAGAAATTTGCGGTTTTTTGAGCTTCCCGCTTCAAAAGCGATACTACGGCACAGGTGAACATTTTGTAAGAGGAGTCGTTCCATCGTCGGCAATACTCATCATGGCCGACGCCAATCCGCTAAAACACGTGTGATGGGACGAGATAATACCAAAACTGGATTAGACCAGATAACAATCGGCGTGTTTTAACGTTCATGTTTTCCACGCCCGAATTGATTGACCTTGAACTCTCCTCGAATTACGCGCGGAACTGCGCGCAAGCGTCGGCCATGATGAATATCGCCGACGATGGAGCGACTCCTCTAACAAAATGTTCACCTGTGCCGTAGTATCGTTTTTGAAGCGGGAAGCTTAAAAAAACGCAAATTTCTTACGCAGACTGTGAAGTTATGAGTGCATTTCAGACCATGCGCCCATCGTGATTTTTGAGGCATTATCTATAAGAAACAACTCTTATTTTTGCTCCAGCAAAAGTTTGCAACAGGCCCATTACCTATAAGGGAACAACAGTCATCACTCTTATTTCGACTGTTGACCTACATACATAGTGGACGATGAGCTTCGGGTGACAAACAAGTTCCCCAAACTTCGGCTTGTTTGCAAAACGAAACTGCCAACACGTTGTCGAACATCAACCATGTAAATAAGTCAACGAATTTTCAAATTCAGCGGGATGATAAAGTACAAGGGTCAAGTTAAAGCGGGGCCGAACTGAGCGACAGTGGAAACGCCTTTGCGCTCAACTATTCGTGCCTCCAAGCCGCTCAAATTGCCATCGCAGTAATTGAAGGCGAACTTGACCGAATTAAAAACACGTAGTGACTGGCGGTGAGGGTAGGCAGTTGACGTGTGTTCCTCGCTGCTGGGGCCGAAAGGAAGCGGCCCTCGAAAGCCGATCCTCCAAAATATCGCCTATAGTTTGCTCGAAAATTTGACTGTTTTCTAAAACCACAATTATTTTGCATTTTTAAGTAATTTAATATTTCTTCTTTTTGAAGTGTCATGACGCAAATCAGATTTTCTACCTTTAAGCACACTGAAAAATATTTTTCTTGAAGTATTATTTTGACTTTAAGCGTCTTTTCTTGTCGACAAAATTTGTTTTTCCCCCTTTAAATAAAATTCGTGCGGATTTAACTTAAAGTCAGTTTTTTTGAGTTAAAGAAACCTTGGTTTGCTATCGTTGAGTTTAAGTTTGAAAAACAATAACAAAATAACGTTTCTTTAACTAAAAAAAAACGGGCTTTAAGTTAAATCTGCGCGGATCTAACTAAAGAGAAAACCAAAGTTTGTTGACAAAAAACGACAATTTAAGTCAAAATAATACTTAAAAAAAAAAAAAAACTCAGGGCCTGTTCAGGTTTTTCACAAAAAAAAACCCGGAATAATTTACTTAACATTTAAAACAAATAAAAATCGCTATCGTTCAATTAAACTGATTACTTAATGCGTTTAATATTATTATAACAAATTAAAAAAATTCATTCTAACTGCTGGAAAAGGGGAAATTTCTGTAAACTTAATATTCTCTCTTCTCTCAAATACAACAACTAAAAATTATTGATCAAGCATAATTGACACACGGTCTCTGGCAGTGGTGAGGTGTGAATGATCAATTATCGATATCTCCCCTTTGAGTCTCTGGTAAAGAATCGATTATTGAGGTGTTCGTTGCGAGCACCCTGTTTATCGATCCCATCCATAGGTTTAAGCAGATCAATCGATACATCGCAAAGTACGCCACTCCATTGGTCTCTCGGTTCTCTTTCAGCATCTCCTCAGGGGGGCACGGTGCGCCGTGTCCCCTTCTCAGCTTCCTTTCATGGATCAGCTCTAGTTTGTAAAATGAATTAGTCCAATGTCTGTCCAAGTCTGTCCGACGATCAGTCTGCTCACTTCGAAATCAAACTGATGTTAAAGTATGCTGTCTGACTAGTCAGACCCAACATTGTTGCCGAAACGTCTGCTCCCTAAGCTTGAAATATGTTCCCGTAAGGTGAGATCATAGGTATGATGTCAACCGACTGACACGAAGACGTTATTTGTGCCACGTCATAGAAATCAATTTGATCCTCACTTCTGGCATTGGAAGAGGTTATGTCACTCTTTGGATCCAATCCGACAGCACGGAGAATTTCTATGGTGACGTTACCACTTGCGACTGTACCCGTTTGCAAAATAATGCGCAGTCATCAAATTCAGTGAAAACGTATCAAATCTTTCAAAGAGCTTAATTTAAGTACGCGCTAAATTTTCATTTTTATGACTGGATAAAAGGATAGATTCTGAGCCCTCGTCATTTTCTTTTTCAAGGCTGCAAACTGTCAGAATACATCGAGGCTTTCCACTTTCAATCAGCACAGAAATTAAATAAACCGCTCGCAATGCACCCTTCGAGATATCGTCGTTTCTCAAACGGAAAAACTCAACTCAGTTTCAATTTTGCTGTTACAACATTTCAATTTTTTACAAGAATATGACCGTGCAGTTTCTGTTCAAAATTGAGCCAATTTTTTCGCATGAAAAGCAGAAAAATCAGTGATTTAAATGAAAAGTTCACTAATTTTAGTAACTGGCAAAGACTTATGTCCAATAGTTGCCTGGTAGAAATATAATCAGCAAGTGGAAATGTAGTTATGTTCTCTCGTCGAGGGCCCGTACAGGTACACGTATTCTAGGGGAAACTTCAATTCCGATTTTTCGACCCGACTCAACTCGAAGAGAATTAAAATTGAATCTCGCAGTTCGAAAACGACACAACTGAGGTTTCTTACGTTTTTTTTATTTTTATTTTTATTTTTTTTTTTTTGGCGCAGAAAAATTGTCTTTCTAACCGGGACGCGGTTTTTATCGTCTCTTGAAAAATTTCATTTTTCCAAGATGGGTCATTTTCGAACTGAGAAATTCAATTTCTCTTCTGATGAAATTTGCGCCTCAGCGAAATTTCCAATTTCTAGCCACGCCTTTACATTGAAAATGGGGGAGGAGGGGAGGAGAGGTGTCTGAGAATGAACTGGACTACATTTTGCAATTCGGAACTTCAAATTCTAGCTCATTTGTAAAAAAACACTCATGTGTTTAGCGAAACTTATGGCGCGTATGTTGCTTCTAAACTGAGCCCGAAATTGCAGTTTCTAATTGCAAAACTTTTTCCAAATATTCCTGAAAATCACGAAAAACGACGTTTTTTGTAAGGGGGGGGGGGTTTCGATTCGGTCATAAATGGAGAAAGAGGGGCGGTCCAGACCGCCTTCACACTGAAAAAAATTCTCGGCGTTTTTACCAACGGCCGTTGGTTACTTTACCATCTCACTTTTTTTTACCAATTATTGGTAATTTTACCAAGACAGGGTAAGCTTACCTAAAAACCGGTATTTTTACTGTTTTTTTTTCAGGTAAGAATACCACTTTTATTGGTAATCAATTCCCGGCAACTTTGCCATTTTATCTCGATAATTCTACCACAGTCGATAAAAAATATTGGCGTTTTTACCGGGGTCCCGTAAAATTTCCGAGAAAGTCGATAGTTTCACCGAGATTCACCAATTCAATAAATGCTAATTTTACCAAGAAAAAAACTGAGATCAACTAGAACCCTGAATTCTTGGTAATTTTACCCTTTTCTTAGTAAATACACCGAGGTTTTTTTTTTCAGTGGCAGCTATGCCACTGCTCCTTGCAATAAAGGTCGCTTTTCCCTTGAACGTTCGAACATCACGTACTCGTGATCTCTCTGGCAACGTCATGTCCGTGCAAATATCTTAATCCCTCGATCCGGAGAGCTCCAGACCGCGTTGGCCCGAGTCTCAGTAATCAGGGCAGGGCTGAGTCAGTGGTCGAGATGATGAATGAAAGTGGACGCGGACGTCACGGGAACGCACGATTGAGGCGACACCGGAAACAGGGCTCGCCGTTGAGGCTGAGTACGGGAATGGAGGGAAGACGAATGCAAATAGTGGCGTGGCGCGCTTTGCGATGTATCGATGGATCTGCCATTTAAACCTATTCATAAGGATCGATGAACCAATCACCAAGGTGTTCGCGACGAACACCTTGGTGATCGATTCTTTACCACAGCCTCAAATGGGGAAATGTCGATAATCGATCATTCACGCCTCGCCGCTGATGGCAAATCGGTCACACCGAACACAGAGATCTAAAATGAAATCTCATTTTCCATGAATTTTCTACGATTCCTCGGGGGTTGCGCGTGCAAACCTTAAGGATTATCCGAGAATTCGTTAAGAAAATCCGAAATTTGTCTCAATATACCCAGGGTTTTTTTTTTTTTTTTTTTTTTTTTTTTTTTTTTTTTTTTTTTTTTTTTTTTTTTNTTTTTTTTTTTTTTTTTTTTTTTTTTTTTTTTTAAATTTCAAAATTAAGATTCTACCGTTTTTTGCACTTCATTGCACACTGATTGTGAGTTTATTGCAGAAGTTTTAAAATATTTCACGACGTTTCATGAAATTTCATTTTATGAAGTTTTGCATCTCTGAGCACCAAGCACCAGCCCGAGAGGCAGTTCCGCCCCTCCTTTCGTAATGGCTAAGACGCGTAATAGTCCCTTTCAGAAGAGAAAAGGACACTCCTTTACTCCGGTTAGCGAGGTCAGACACGACTTCGAATGAGGCGATACCTTTGTAAATCGGTAATATTTTTAAAATATTTTCAAAATTGTAAGGGTATTCTTTTTTTTTTATCCTTTCGAGTACCATGCAAGGGTCTTGGGCTTTTTCAGTTAGAACCCCATCCCCCCTCAGTCCTCTTTGTACAATCAGCCCCAGGCAACCCTGGTAAAAATTGGCAGTAGAATCTGTGTTCCAAAATACCATAGACCTAAAACCGGCTGTAAGATTTTCAATAGCTTCTATAGCCGGCTGTAAGATTTTCAATAGCTTCTATAGCCGGCTGCACAATTTCTTATGGCCTTTTATAGCCGATGGCGATTGAGCAACAGCCAGGCGATAAAGTGTATGCTGAATGTTACTAATTACGGATAAGATTTTGATAAGATTTTTTAAATTTTAAAAATTTTACTTATTTATAATTTGTTTTATCAACATCTTTTATAATCAATATAATTAATCTAAATATTTAGTTAGCTAACTCTAGGGACTTGGTGAGTTTTTGGACTACCGCTCTATCTTTGGGCCGTAGTATCTTGATTTATTTTGCGCGGAAAGCTCCGTTCTTTTGAAGGATGCCTGCCATTCCTAATATGTTGGAGCGCCTTCAATTTCGTATGATACTGTGCAATACCTCTGGTGTGAAATATTTGCTTCAAGCGCCGTGGCACGCTGCGGCGCGGCGGGCGGGCAGCCAGCGCGAAAAGCGCCTTAGCGCCTACAAACCTAACAGGGATACTTCACGCATTGCGCCATGCGTGAAGTATCCCTGTTAGGTTTGCAGGCGCTAAGGCGCTTTTCGCGCTGGCTGCCCGCCGCTCCGCTCTGTGTTAGGCTCCAATATAATCTTGCGGAGTCAGCGCTTTTCAACTCATGATTTTGAAATGTTTGCACATCCTGTATGGATTATTCTCATTTTAATTGATGAAAAAAAATATGTATTAAAGGAAAATATAATGTGTGTTTTGTGAATATTATGGTGGTTCCGTATCAAACTTAATGATTTCCAAAGCACACGAATTTCTACACAATTTCCTATAGCCTCTTATAGCCGATGGCGATTAAGTGTAAAGCCCGGCGATAGGAACTATAGCCCGGCTGCATACTCTCTTATCGCTTCGTATAGCCCGGCTATATGATTTGCTCCGCTTTCTACAGCCAGCTAAATGATTTTCTATTGCCCTCTTTAGCCGGCTATAAGAATTCCTATGGTATTTTGAAACGCAGCTCCTATCGCCACTTTTTACCAGGGAACTGTTTTTTTTAGACGTCAAAATTAAACTCAGGTCGTCTGAATCGAACCCGGGACCTCCTGATTATAGAGCCAGCGGGTGCATTTGCTACACCCCCGACGGCCGGTACAACATGATTATTGATGACAATCTAATCGCCGGAATTTTTTACAAAATTATTTTTGAATATTTTCATGGCAATAGGTATTATCATATTTTCTTCTTTTTTAAAATTATTATCTCGGTGTACTTTTAATAGATTGTACCCAGTTTATATTTATGTTTACCATCTGTTTGGTCTAATTTTTTCCTTTTTTTTGTTTTGTTGCAGCGAAAATTGGGCTATTCTACCTAGTATTCTATGCAGTTTTAGCGGCTATGTTTGGTATTTTACTATGGCTATTTTTCTTAACATTAGATCCTAGAATACCCCGTTACCAGTTAGAAGAATCAATAATTGGAACTAATCCAGGTATGATCAACTTTTTTTTCATTTTCTTACTCTCTGCCCCTTCCCTTCCCTCTCCTCTCTTTTTATTTTTTATTTTTAAAGCAAACTTTTACGCATGTCTTTGTCTTTACCAGTCCATCAGACATCCGCTCATCTAATTGAAAATGAAGATGAGCTTCCATGCAGCTACTATTGTCCAGCATGAGTTTCTTTCATTTGTTTAAATTCTATTTGTAGATTCAATTTGACAAAGAGAAAGAAGGTGAATGAGGCATCTTTAATTAAACCACTAAATTGTCCTGTGTATTTTCGTTAATCGTTGAAAATATTTGTCCAAAAATAATTTACGAAGATCTTTTAAGTAAATTAATTTTTAAGTAAGTTTTTTTATTGTTCTAATTTACAGTTATTTCAATTAATAGTTACACCAAATTATTTTATTCTTTTAGGTTTAGGTTTTCGACCAATGCCAAACGAGTCGAATGCTGAAAGTTCACTCATTTGGTTCAAAGGCACAGATCCAGAAAACTTCAAGTATTGGACAGACAGCTTAATACAGTTTCTTGATGGTCAGTATTTTACCATTGTCTTATATTTATTAATTTTTTTGTTAGTTGAATTCTACTGCAAAAAGGTTTTTTTCTTTTTTTTAATGTGTCTCTTTTGAGAAAAATATTTTTCATTTTCCATGTTTTTCAAAATAACTGGACTGGTTTGCCGTCTCCTTTTTTGATTGGGTTGTTTTAAAATCTCCGCTTTTATTTTTCAATGGAGACTAAACCCATATTGTTGCTTGATATATTTTTAGAATATTTCTCCCACGGAGAAGAAAAGCCACCAAAGTTTTTAAGAAATGAAAATAAGTTGAGTAGTTTTTCAAGTAGAAAATAAAACATGATGGAGAGTTTGTAATGTCGCAAACCGAAATACGTATCTCTACGGATTCACCGTCGATTTACATCCTCTTTAGCAAGCTTATCTAATTTACATTTGCGGTTGAATCTTACAGATCAGTTCATATAGCCCACTTTTATGTGTCATCTGATTCAAATTGACGTAAATGAGATTGCTCTCTCATTCAATTCATCTCCAATCCTTTGAGCCTTTAATATTTAGTGTCATATGTTTTTTTTTATTTCAGTGTACAAACGACCTGGTCTTACTCCTGGCCGAGGTCAAAATATCTTTGCTTGTGATTATGACCGTCCACCTGGCCGGGGCCAAGTCTGCGATGTAGATATCAAAGCTTTTGCCCCTTGCACCGAAGAAAACTATTTCTACTACCACCGTTCTGGGCCTTGTGTTTTCTTAAAATTAAATAAGGTATTTGTCATTTAAAATTTTAACCAGTTCTAAGCGTCATGATTCTTGTGGGAACTAGATTTGATTTTGATTGATCATGATTGTTGTGGAAGTGCATCAATTGATCTAAAGAATACTCATTATTTAGTCATAGAAAGCTGTAGAGTCTTGATTTCATGTATAAAAAATGTTTCGCTTTGAATACATTTTCTCAAATAGCATTTTTAAAAGCCTCTGTAGTTATTTTTTGACAGCTAATTAAATGGGTCTGTCGGGCGTAAGAAATACTGACAAGTGAATATACTCACGTTAGATAAAGCACAAATAAATCAGAATGGACACACGAAAAAGGTCTGAAATCCACTCTTTAGTATACAGTTATTGTGGTTTGTAACACGCTTTTCCAAATTTCCTGCGTCGGTAGGCGGTGCTTCCTAGTTGCTGGCGACCAGGCTTTCCTTAAAAAAATATGGAAGAGAACCTGACCTAAATCAGCAAGGAATCGAGAAAAATTGTTCTCGCATTAGCCTTCAATTGTTTTCATGTATTTGTTTCCTTCTTATTCTTTTTTGCTGCAAAAAGATTAGCTCTAAACCAGAAGAAATCATGTTTAAGTAAAGTTCGCAACAGTTTTTGTTAAGCCGCAAATTGTTTCAATTGTTTATCTCAGTTGTTCTCTGTTTTTACTATTTTTTCAGGTATATGGTTGGAAACCAGACTTTTACAATGACTCATCCCAGCTCCCAAAACTTATGCCTGATTATTTAAAAACTCACATTACAAGGTTACTTACTACAAATGCCAAAGAGGTAAGCAATCTATCCATAACCATGTAAATATAAAGAGGACGAATCATGTTTTGGTAATGAGAGAGTATTATGCCCCGAAATTATGTAAGTGTCACCAGCTCAACTTTAAATAAACAAAAGTGCTCATATAAGTGTTTCAGTACATTTTTCTGAACAGTTCTATCATTAAATATTGTAAGTTAAGTTCGTAGGTCATTTGATTTCGACGCTTGTTTTTCACCCGGAAATTTTTTAGAGGGAAAGAGTCCCGCAATTAAAATCAATTTAGTAAAATGTAAACTCGTTGATTTTTTTGATAAAATAGACTTAATTTTATAAAAAAGAACTTCTACCCAAAGAAACTAGCAGCACATGCGTAATTTATAAGATGAGCCAAAAATTTTCCGTATTGCAAACTTAAGTCCTAAAATAAGTTAAATCAAAAGAACACAGATATTCTTAACTATTCAGATCAAGAAGTGCATTGATCATGATGTTTTTTTTGAATGATTGAATATTTTTTGTAACTGATAGCTTAATTTTATTTTCTTTTCTTTTTTCTTTTTTTGTGTAAATTCTATTTGTAAAATTTTATCTGAATATGTCCGATTTTACATCACACAATTTCAACAAGGTTTTGTTATTTTATTTCTTGTGTCAAGTATAATTTTTCCTGCCTTTTTGCAGTTAAATACAATTTGGGTATCGTGTGAAGGAGAAAACCCTGCTGATGTTGAAAATGTTGGGGCAATCAAATATATTCCGAACAACGGTTTTCCAGGTTACTTTTTCCCATATGAAAACTCAGAAGGTTATCTCAGTCCGTTGATAGCTGTTCATTTCGTTCGACCTAAAAGTAAGTCAGAAAGAAGTTATTTTTTTCCTTTTTCTGTACTAGGGTTTTTTCTTTATCATTAGCACTATAAATCATAGCATTGAAAAGGTGGATCCAAAGAAAGCCGGTAAATTTTTTTAAATGGGTGATGTTATACACAAACTCGTTGCACTTTTTGGCGGCATCCAAATTAGTCAAAAATGCAAAGACTTTCCCAATAGCTCCAGGAGTAACACTATAACTTCAGAACAAGTGATGCCAGCAAGCTGGTCGTGGTCTCATGTGAAATAACAGCTCATTTTTAACCAAAAACACCCAGTCGAGCTCATTTCTCACAAATTTAGAAAATTTTTGACTCTTTGAAATGACGATGAAATTGGACTCCTTACTTTATATTTTTTTCGTGTGTGTGTAGTTCATCAACGTATCTCTAGGAATGTTGCAACATTAGAATTTTGTGCTAAACATGCAAGATGAATTGGAAATTCTTAAAATCAGCTTCCAAGTGAAAAATTAGACCTTACACTGAACATGAAAATTTGTTAACTGAAACCTTCAGCTGGAAAAAGTATCCAGATTCAGTTTTCAGGTAATCGGCTGGAAGCAAAGTCATAGAATAGAAGAAAAAGTGAAGTTTAATTTTTGAAGTAATTTTTTCTTCTTTTCTGATACACGGTACTTTTATTTGTCAAGAAAAATTAAGCTCTCAGAAAGCATTCTTTTTATAGTATGTAATGCTCATCAAAATTAATTCAATATCTAATTTGATTTTAATAGATTTTGCTCTTTTGGAGAAACTGAAATTTCTAAACGGGAAACACTAATTTAACACCCTAAACAGTATATAGCCAGTTGAGAGCAAAAGCTCTGCAAATTAAAACTATATTGTCCTCTTCCACAGGTAGGAATGTACATATGTTGATTGCGCTGTTTCAGCATTTTTCTTTTACATTTCATCTGATTTTAGGAAAACCGTCTTATGAATTTTCTTGAAACATCCAGTGATTTTTCTTTCTCTCTGTGACAAAAGATTACTTTCAGGCTAGTTTGTGCGACAGCTCTCCTATAAAAAAATAAAATGTACGTAGAAATACTAAAATAGTGCAGACATGATATGTTCTCTCCTGTGGGAGATGATAATATTTGGTTATGAATGTGGAATATATTATAACTAATTATTGATTGTTTTTTTTTTCTTCTTCCAAATTTAGCGGGAATTCTTATCAACATCGAGTGCAAAGCTTGGGCAAAGAACATAATTCACGACCGAAAGGATCGAACGGGGTCCGTCCATTTTGAACTGATGATCGATTAATGTTGGCAAGTTTTTCGTTTTTATATTTTATGTATTTTTTTTTCAACCCACTAAGTTTCCAGATCGGTTACTATCACCTGAGACTGTTCAAATTTGGCCCCTGTTTATATCCTGTCTTCGCTCATTCACAGTTTCTTTCTCTTCCTAGTTAATAGTTATACACCTCTGTTTTTTAATCACTGCAATCAGTCCTCACCAAAACTTGTAAAAATTGGTTTTTTTTCCTCTCATGTTAGATCCAGTGGACTTGACAAATGTTTGCTTCGACGCTGTAAACGGAATATTCTATGAAGATACAGAAAGTAATGAGCAGTAAAACTTAAAATATCAATTTTGTGTGCTCTCTTAGATTCATTGCTCCAAGTATGAGCTATTTACACTTTTTTTTTCTTTAAATTTCAAAAATCCAAGCCTGAGATGTATATCAAACCGAACAAAGTTCTCTTATCAATGACAGTTTTTGTCTTTCAGGTTGTGTTAATGTCCTTATTGAATTTTCTCGTATAATCATTGGAAGAAAAATTGACAATTCACGAGGAATAATATTTAAACAGTTTTCCATTTTAAAAAAAGAAATTGGGTAGTATTATATCCTAAAGTATGTGCTCTGTGTATTTACTTTTACAGAGTGACAATGTATGTGAATCAAATTTCTTAAAAACTATTGCGAGCGATTTTATCAGTCTCCCTAATTCACAACCTAGTGAGTGAATCATGTTTAATTTATTTTCATTTCACCGTTTTATCTGTTGATGCATATCATACCTAGGCCACTGTATTTAGACGTAACTTTTAAGTGTAACACAGGTTTTGTTAATTGATTTAGCTGTATAGTAAATTTTTGAATCTCCCGTTTTTACTAGTCAGAGGCAAGTTTAATTATGCAGCAATGGCTCTCATTTCTCCATCAGATGAAATTCTGTAGTATTTGAGACTGAACACTGCATTAACTGATGCAGTTAAATTTGTAGGAAATGCAGACAGTAGGTACTGCTTTCTTAGTTAGAGTCTCTACTAGAAAATATGAAAATTAAAGGTTTACTACTTCCTTTCCATTGATATTCTTTAAGTTGAAGAAGTCAGGAGTTATTACATTATTTAAGTGTTCAGTCAATTCGGAACACTCCCATTGCAGAGGGAAAATAATTGTTAAGTGAGTTTCTTAATTAAAATCAATATAAAAAATCTAATTGTGCCTTGTCTTTGCTGAGTCTATCACCAAAAAATTGCAAAACTTAAATGTATTTGTTGTATCGCTTATTGTCACAATTCTCCGCAAAGTATATTCCTATGATCTTTCGATTTTTATTTTCAGTGAACGACTGCTCAATTAGATCAAAATTGTATTTATGTAATTTTGCTTTTTTGTAAAATTGAAATTCAGTAGCTCTTTGTGGTTTACAAAGCTACCTTTGCCTTTTTTAAGACTTCAATTAAACTTGCAGGAATTCATATAATTAACATAACCTACTTATCCTCCGAAAATTAATTTTTTTCAGCTCTGAATTGTCCCGGCAGTATTTTCAAAAGTATTTTCCTAGTTACAATTTGAAAATGTTATTATTTTTTTTTTAAAGAAAAGTGGCGAATGATTGCAGTCATCAGTTCGATTTGAGTGCTCTATTTTTTTAGACTTTTTTAAATACTTACCGATAAAATCATGGAAATATTTTTCTAATCATTGATGGTAAATATCAAGAAAATATTCATTAGAGAGTCTACTCTGTCATGAATTTTCTAGTAGTAGTAATTGAATCTACTTTAATGCCCTAATTTATTTATTTATTTATACAATATTTACCTGTACAATTTTTTTTATCTCTTTTGGAATCCCTTACCACGAAAAATTGCTCAGCCCTGAGTAGTGAGAGTTTATCAGTATTTTTAAGTGGTAGGTCATTTTACCCATAGAGTGAGGACTTAATAGTGCAATCGATGTATATTTTTTGATGATTTTAATATTTTTAACAAATGAAAAGACCTGGTATGCAATAAGAGTTCTTTAAAAAGGCCTTTTCAATGGTATCAAATGCCTATAAAGACCCAGCGTCTGTCTATCATGCTCTACAATCATTTAAGCCGTTCTACACACTATCTTGTTTTGATTTATGATTTTTAGTAGGTAGTGTATCTAACTGGTTCTCACGTCAATCAGAGTAAATGAGTTCTGCGCTGGGTCCTTTGCTGTGTAAATCCTGCAGTCGTAGATTTTGTCAGTCTAAGTCTTAGCTATTGTTTTCCTCCTATTTCACTCTAATTTGGTATATTTTACATGTCCATGTAAATTATATTTTCAAGTGCAGAAATTGTTTTCGAAAAATCTTGAAGAAAATCTTAATTTTATTTTTATTCACTCTGATCATGAATATTGGCATAGTGATGTCACTCAAATGTCAAACATTTCTCCGAAATACAAGACAGAAAAATTTAATATCAGTAAATATAGAGCAATTTTTAGATCCTCCAATTTTATTTTTTGGTACCTGCCTACGCATCTATCAATTGTTAACAATGAGAGTTGCTGCAGGGACAAGTAAAGTGGTTGGTCAAAAACAGTTGACCAGATTGTGTGATGAAATGTTATTATTTTACATGGATTTAAAAGGAGGGAAAATTGTTGATTCTCAGCACCATCTGATAACAATCCTCCTTTCTGCTGCAAAATCTTTAATCTTTAGTTTCAAATCGGACGAGAAGTAGCACTTCAAAGGAAGCAAGCCCTGCAGCGTTTAACTTCATTGAGAGCCACCCATAAACGAAATGAGGCTTTCTGGCCCATAAGGGGCTTTGCGCCAAACAGGTGTCTCAAAAGTGATTGATTTTTGTTGCAATTTTGCTTGTCGCTCGGTATCTTGATCTAATATCAGAAACCCTTGCAGCTCTAAAAATTGACGCGTGGAGTTGGAAAATTAGGTTTCCCAGGCAAATGACTCCTAAAATGTATTGAAGTTAAACGTTTATGTCTTGTATTTTGAAATTATGTCATGCCTTTCCTTTAGCTTTCGTCGATAAAACAAGCAATTGTCACGTGCCTTTTATTTTTTTAAGTGTCTTAAAAAAGGCCTTCATTTATTTTTTACAGTGGATGAAAGTGCGTATCATAAAACTTGCCTTACTGTTGCCTTCTTTTTTTTTATATTTGACTAAGGAACTCAGTCCAGAATGAGAGTATTGATATTGCTGTGCTAGCAAGAAATATTTTTTTAAATCCTTTTTACGCACCTTTTTTAAATTGAAAGACAAATCAGATTCAATATTGTTTTTCCTTCTTTTTTGTTTTTCTTCCTGTGAGCAAGAGAAAGAATTTTGCATCGACTTTTGTTAAGTTACAAAAGATCTCCATGAATTTGGAATAAGGGCATGATGTTCCCTAATCATTTGAATTTAGATTTAATACCTTCATTTAATTTTGATTTTTGAAATCAGTATTGTCATCCTTTTTAATACCTTCATTTAATTTTGATTTTTGAAATCAGTATTGTCATCCTTTTTAAGTCTATCTTTTTCCCTATGAACCTATAAATATGTCTTAACTTTCCCATTGCTAGAAAGTTTATGTAAAATTGTTCATTATTAGATTTTGTACTTGTCCCTTGTGTTCACATTGCTATTGTATTTTAAGTATATTTTGATCACTTGAGGTACATTTGAAGATAAGGTCACATTTCAAACCAAAACATTGGTCCTTAAAATGGAGTTTGGTCACTTGGTCCTTTAAAGTCTTGAATCAAAATTTTTACTTACCTAATGTATCATAATTTTAAAGAAATAAATGTCATTCTAAGATCCTCATTTGTATATTTTCATGACTTTGTTTCGTTTTCACTCCATCAAGTATGTAAATACTCTAAATTTCTTCTCGCTTAAACATCTTTTTATTTATTTTTATCATTATTTTCATTCAGAGCTTTTGAGCAGGTGCTGTGCAGCTGAAAATCACTGTCATCCTTTGTGTAAATCGTAAATTTTCTGCTTTTCTCTATTTTGATCACTGATGTTAAGTGGAAGAAGACACAGTGTGTGAATGGTTACAAATTTTGTAAGTGCACTTTTTTTTCTATTTCAGGAGGTTTTTATTGTGAATTGAAACTGTTTGAACTTAACAATTTAAATTAAAAAATATCGAACACTCATATCTAGCATTTTCGTTTTACATTGCATTTATTCTAATCCCTTTTTTACAACTACAATTTGCACTGTTTTTTTCATTCAAGAGTTAAGAAGGAAACACTTTCTTCTGAGATGGTCTGTTGGGTTGGTCACAGAATTGCAGTTCATCGGTTTGAGCTCATAGAATAGCAAACATTAATAAGATTTGTCCATAACGCCTAGTTTCTGTGACTTCATTACAACTTTTGCTTAAAATGTACTTTCTCAAGCTGTTCACGAGAAAAGCTGCCTCAGAGACTAGGCCGAAATTTAAAGACACCTTTGGAAACCTCCTTGACTTGATATAACTGTGTATGAATGGAACTGTAGAGAAGGTACAGTTTACATGTAGGATCCTGAAGGAGGTATCCAGTCAAAGTGATGCATCTAAAAATTCCGACTGAAGTCCTCATTGCAGTAAGATGCGGTTTTTTAAAATAAGATTTAGGGATTAGGGCATAGTAAGACTAAGAACTGGCAAGCTAAGGGCTAACTATTGGTAATTTGGCTGATGCTTGTTTCTTGCTGCAACTTGAAAAGAGAAAAAAAATATTGCATCAAGATGACCAGGGCTTAGGTTATGGGAATAGAAAACAGAACATCAAATTTCTTTTTTTTAAAAAAAAACTGATTTATTAGAAATTTGAACTCAGGATGCTATAAGTAATAACCAACTGTCACAAACTTATTATCTAGGTGCTTTTAAATAAAATAATAAATACAGTGAATGTACAAAACATACAGTATCTTGTCCATAGAATTTGACAGAATTTACACGGTCAGTCCTGTTGAAAGCACAGAACTCAATATATCTTACTTGAATTGAAGTATTTACATTGGTTTTCAAACTCATTCATTGCATTTGTATCACAGTTTTAACTATCCTAAGTTGTCTGTAAAAATCTATAGAAATTTAAAGAGAAATAAGGAATTATTTACAAAGAAAAATTAGACATCTAATTTTTTGTTTTGTGTACACATTTACATGAATCAGCTACACTTATTGTATTCTTTGAGATTACGGCACCTGAGCAAAATTACCAGGTAAAAAAAATAGAAAAGTTGAAAAAAAAAAGCATCAGTAAAAGTCTTTTAGAATCTTTTGGAGTAGGAGAAATTCTTCTAGAGTCCCTAGAAGAGTCTGAAGACAAACATAAGTGCACCCTTTATAAATACACAAAGCTCTTGTACTTTTGCCTGAAGTCGACTTTAATCGTGTATTTGTTGGCTCTCCAATTTTTTTGACCATTACTGACTTGATTTTAAATAACGCAGAGTGTGTTCTCAAAAGTAGGGAATCCCATCTGTGCCTCTTGCATGATCCGTAAGCGTGGCCCAAGAGGGATTCCGAGTTTATGGAGTCTTTCTTCCGTCAAGTACGGTAGCTCAACAAAGCCAATCCGCTCTTTTTCAAAAACTTTTGCGTATTTCTGGAACAAAATAAATCAATGACCGTTAAAGTAATGTAGCGATTCGGCGGTATTTCGGCGGTGTGTTTCTCTGCAGTTCACTGCATGTGGAAAGAAACAGAAACATCAGGGATCGTTTGATGGTTGAACAAATTTCACTCTTTACCAGAAAAGATACCATGTATTCTATTATTTAGTTACAGTAAATTCAGTGGCTATAATGCTTCTTTGTAACTACACCTTTTGAAGTGTAAAAATCCTGTACTTATGAATATTATTTTGATGAGAGAAATATAATAATCTAATGCAAACTAGACATTCCACTGACAAGAGACTCTTGGTAAAATCCTCCAAAACATTCAGTGAAAATGTATATCGTACTAAAAAATAATATAATTGAGAAAGACTTTCTCAGAGGGCAATGTTATTTACTCAGTTCTATCACTTTCTCCCAGCCAAATATGTAAAAAAATACAGTTTCAATTAAAAAATTTATGATTGCAATTGAGGCAATTTATGGGGAAACGATCTAGAGTAGAAAGGCGTTTTAAAAAAGTGCATTTAAAGTTTTGTTTTTGGTATACCGCCAAGACTGAGTAAGAAGGAAATATGTATCTGGTGTGTTTGATACATTTCCTTGAAGGCTGTCTAGTTGTTTATGCAATTATGTTATTTTGAAATTGAGTTTCGAACTTCTTTTCCTTTATTTTGCATGATAGTTTTCAGTCACAATAATAAGGTACAAAACTCAGAACTTACCTCATAGCCTAATTTTTCCAAAAACAGCTTCATCAGAGGAGGCTCCTCGCCAAAGAATTTTGTTAATTTCTTGACTTTTCCTGGGCTTGAGTTGACCTGCTCTGATGCAGTGTTTGGAGCTGGGGCTTGGCACGGTGCAGTAGAATGAGACCGAATCGCTAGCATATTAGTTTGTGTTCTCAAAGCTGCCAACTCTCCTCGGATCACCTCCATTTCCTGAAACACATATCAAAATTATAAATATTGTTCTATAATTCTGGATATGTATTTGTCAAAGAATTACTCGCATTGCATGCACCAACGATCAAAATTCAACAGGAAAGAATTTATAGTATCATAATTTTTCTAAAATTATTTCCTGAAATATTTTTTGTCTGAGAGAGTTTACTGATTCTGATAAAAATATTTTACACCTCAAAAAATTACACCTTTGGTAAAAATTGTACATTGAGTACAGATTTAGTTTCATATTTTTCGAGAGTTTTTAAAATTAATTTAAGCCTCAGGAAATTTATGGTTCAGAAAAAGTAGACAACATTTTTGAGGTGCACCTGATTATCCAAGGCAATGACGGATTTTCAAATTTATTTCATAAGTATGAATGAAAGAAGAGAGTTAGTCAATTAATCACCTGGATCATTATGTGCTGAGTTCGCATTTCCGAGGAAAGATGAGCCACTGAACGTGCCAAAGTAACAACGTGAGATTCCAATCTCTGGAATCGCTTGTTGATTCCCTGTAAAAGAGAAAAAAAAGTGAATTGAAATTTTCAATTGAGGCTCTTTGTAAATCCTTCGCATAATACTTGTGTGCAGTCATTATCATGAGTTCAAAACTTCAAGGAAAAAAATTTGACTCAGATGACCCTCAATTTTGAAGCAAAATTTTAGCCACTTCATAGAGGGTAAAGAGGAGATGAAAGTTAATCCCTCTCGTGCAACATATATTCGTTTTTAATCAAGTAATTTTAAAATTAATGTTGAATCTGCTTCTAATGAAGAGAAAATGACCTACATTCTTTGTCAGGAGTGTCAACAAAATTCAAATTCATTTTATCCGTTAACTACTAAAAATCATACACATTATTCCAAGACAAGATTTCGAACATTGGTTTTTTTCATTTCAAAGATCGCGTTTCAGTCTGAAACTTCTTAATATTGATTCCTGAGCAGTTGAACTGTTCATGATCTTGACAAAATTAAGGCTAGTGTAGCAACTTACTCGTATATCTTTAACTTTTTTACGTTCATCAGTTCGTCTGTGCTTGTCTCTGATTGGTCGGCTACTGACTGAGGAGGGCAAAGATGACATGCTTCCATGCAGTCGCCTGCGATGGATGCGAGGGTCAGAGGGCTGGTAGTGATGGCTCGCATTTTTCCGCACTCCGAGCAACTTTAATACCTAAAATAAAGTAGAAATACAAATGCTATTTAATTTGTAAAACATAAATCGAAGTAAGTTCAACAATAATGATTATTTGTATCCAGATATGTAAATATAATAAGACTACAGTTCGAACTAAATCTTTATTTTGTCATTTTTTTGATGATTTTCAAAAAGTAAAATATTTTGGACAAAGAGATTAGAAATAGTCAGGGCCGGATTCGCCTTCTTGCCGCCCATGGGCCGCCTGTATTTACTTCTCATTCGTTTTGAAACATCAATAAAAACCATCAAGTGAACGTGCCGGAGGGGTAGGGGTGCATAAGACGCGTTTATTCGTGTTGGACACATTTTTTGCGAAAGCCCTACGTCAACACTACCAGCAAAATTTCACGGAACTTTGCGCGAAAGTTAAAGTTAAGTTCCGTAAACCTATCTCTGTGTGGAAAAGGCCTTCCGTTTATAAGAAATGAACGACAAAATTATGAAAGAACAAACATAAATGTGGTTTAATAATTTTAACTTCCGCCGCCGCGCCGCGCTGACCGCACTGTGTTTTCCGCAATGCGTGAAGTATTCCTACAGTCTTGTAGGCGCTTTGCGTTTCACGTCGAGCGGTGCTAAACGCACTGTGTTTGACGCAATGATAAATTACAATACTCTCAGGAAATGAGAGATTTTGTCGCCTTTTCTCGTTTGTATTTTTTTCTGAATCCGATTTGCTTTATACCTTCACTTAAAAAAATCGCAAAATTTGCCACCTCCTAAATTTGCCGCCATAAGCCGCGGCTCATGTGGCCACCCCCTTAATCCGGCCCTGGAAATAGTCTCTCCTAGAATTGATGGAGTGTGAAGTCTTTGCATGTACATACAAAAGTGTATAATGAATTACTCAGCTAGGTGTGCCTAGAGAAAAATAAGTGAAAAATTCAACAAATTCTGGGATTATGATTATTTCCTTCCAATAAAGGTTTGAAACCCACTCTGCAAGATCAGATACCTACCCTCATTACTATGGTTTTCGATTACTCTCCTATTTTTTTGGAGCCTCTCTCATGGCAACTTGGTACTCATTAAATGAGAAGGTACATGTCATGATTTTAAAAATGTCAATTTTTACCTCAGAATACATTGTTTCTAGAGCTTCTAATTGTTTCCGAATGGTTTGAGCGTGGTGAGTGTCAATGGTGGTGCTTTCTTCATCACTTGAATTATTGTCATCTAGCATTGAATCAATGTCAAAATGATGACTTAGTAACACTAGAGGAGAAAAAAATAACATCAATGAGAAATGGGTATTTTAGACGTAAAGGCAAGGATTTTCACATGAAAATATTTCAAAAGTTCAAAAAACTTACAGTTTTCTAACAGTTAAATAGGTACCTAAATATAAATAGTATTTAACTTATTTCTTCGAGTTCTGCTACTAGGGGCTACTTATTATTCTTTAAAATATACAATTGGGGGGGGGGGAGAGGCTTGCAACATTACAATCTGAAATATCTATGCATTCCGCACTTTGGCTATTGATATACTTATGAATGTTTCCAGGTAGAAATATTAACACATTGACAAAGATCCCCCCCTCTGCTCCCTGCCTCTGCCCCCCTTTGTAATGAGCCCGATGATGGTCAAGATCCATTAATTTGATGTAAAGGAAACGCAAATAAAAGGTAACTTACTTTGAGGTATTTTTGGAGTTTCATTTCGTTTGTTTGCTGCCATTCTATGATGAGAGGATTTATCTTTACTATTCATACGAGCGCTCCATGTCCCCTTCCCTGGTGCTGGCGTTGTCACACACTTCCCGCTTTTTGTTGTCGGATATTCTGGCTTGCTGTTGTATGGTAGACTGGAAACATACAATTACATTGACTTATCACGATTTTTAAATTAGTTTTCATTTTCATGAAATATGGTTCATGTGAAAAGGATCTGCAAGTAGGGAAATGGAAAATATTATTTGTCTTTTCTTGCTCTTTGCTTCTGTTTGCATGAAATACTACTCTTTTAATTTAGCCTGTATACATATCTTCATGATTTTCAGGAAATAGATAAAAATGCTTTTTAAACCTTAAAAAAGGGTCAATTGAGATCACAATAGAGGGTGTTTCAAGGAAAGCAGGAAAAACCTAGGATTCAAATTCCACCAAAAAACATATCTTCAAAATACGGAGAAATGTGGAAAGTTTCTGATAAAGATGATTTTTTAAAATGGGAAGAGATTACGAGGAAACTTGTTTTGTAGTTTCCATTAGAGCCTACATCAAAGGCAATTTTAGAGGAGAAAATGAGCCTTAAACTGTCACTAAGTAACTTTCAAGTGCACAAGTTTTTTTTCAACTAGAAACACATGTAGAAGGACTTAGAGTGCAAAATGTAAATTTTTGTTTTTTTTTTAAAAAAAATAATTAATTTTTATAATTTTACCTTTTATGTTTGTGCTGTATTGGTTGTTGATCATCAGATGATCCAGTCGGCGAGAGAGGAGGAAGTGGAGGAGTTAATGAAGAGATGCTCTCACTGATGGTTGAATCTGCTGCATTTGCTTGTAATTTTGGATCCAAAATATTTCTAAGTTCATTTTCTACTACGTCCACCCAACCATTTTCATTAGCAACTGTAAAAGAAGAATGCAAAGTTAAATAATTAAGAGAATTCGAATATTAAAATAATGCCACTATAAAAGAGTTACATGTTTAGCCCAAAAAAGTGCCTTTAATGCTTACACGGTGATTTGCGCCTTCAAAATCAGAGGATGCAATACACGTTTCACTTTCGCTACAATGCGTCAACTTTATCCGAAGGCTGTTGATGCTTCGCAGGCGAAAGAATCGAGTTCGTAGCCTGCATATGCAGATGATTAGCACCTTCATTTATAGTAATTGCATACTTCTCTCAACTCCTAACATTTCTTATAAGTAATTTTTTTTTGGTGAAAAAAAGAAACTTGCAGACACTCAGCCTCCGAGTTCGGTTACTATCCCTCTCGAACGAACTGGCGTGTGACCTATTCGGCAATAATGCGTACTTATCGCTTTCGGTTGTAATTGCCGTCCCGCTTACACTATCATGCTAAGGAAGAACACCGTATGAGCCTCCAGAAGTTGCCTTATTTCCTTCTATATAAAACGAATTCGCTGGGAAAATTTTGAATATTTTTCCCCCAATTTTTCAGAAATTTTTTTTCACAATTTAATCTAAAATATCTGAAAATTTTAAGAAAAAATATGCTTAATTGTCTTCAGAAATAAATATTTTCTGAGAGGCGATTTGGCAACATTCGAGCGCTCATTCGGCGTTTTTCCTTAGCACGGCAGTATGTCTCTTTACCTATCTTTTTAGTTTCTCGTTTTTATTTTTTTTTCTCCCTCTCTTTTTTCCCAAATAGAATCTGAAAATCGATGAAGCAAACATACCTACACTGGAAAAAAAACACATTTGATCTCACATTTGAGTCCAGACTCTTAAAAACATCGACAAGAAAAAGTACTCTTGATTCAATCATGATCTAGCTTAAATCAAGAACCAAGCCTCTTAATTTAAGCGGATTTCGTTTGGATTCAAGCAAAAATCCGATTGAATCAAGAGTATTTTTTCTTGACAATGTTTTCAAGAGTCTGGACTCTAGATCCAATGTGTTTTTTTCCCCAGTGTAGACAAATGAAAGTTACGAAGAATCTAGTCTCACCTGGATTTCTATGAGGTTCGGAAGACAGTTCAGGTGACGTATCAATTTGTCTATCAGACTTCCCCGCTTTACCGCTGCTGTAGACAGTGCTTCCCCTGCCCGAATCGGAGTGCCCACTATTGCGGAGTTTATCGTAGTCCGAACTGATGCCACTGAGTGGACCGCTCTTACTGAACCCGCCTTCATCCTCACCGCTATGCGCTTGGTTGATGTTCTCCCTCGAGCTATCATAAGTCTGCGCACTCTGTTGGTAACCATCTCTCTGAGCATTCTGCTGGTATCCGTCTTTCTGAGAACTCTGCTGGTAACCGTCCCTCTGAGCACTCTGCTGGTATCCGTCCTTCTGAGCACATTGCTGGTAACCGTCCCTCGGCGCATTCTGCTGGTAACCATCCCTCTGAGCACTCTGGTAAGTGTCTTTCTGAGCAGCCTGATAAGCATCCCTCTGAATCTGTTCCTCGTTCTTGGTAATCGGTTCCCGGAGGATGTCCTCTTTGGCTACTTTGTGGTACACGGAGTTGGGTGTCTGTTGCCCGTTGTAGTGTGTCATCTCCGGGATCCTGTTCGTGTAGTCGTCCACGGGTCGCACGCTCAGATGCGACGGTTTGGGGTTCGGTGGGGGCTGCGACATCTTCTGGTCCGGCGTCCGGTGGTTCTCCGGCCGCCTGAACTCTTTCTGAGCGACGGGGGTCAGAGGCGTTCGACTCAAGACGGTGGTCGACCTGGAGATCTCGGCTGGCATGTTGTTCGGATACCTTAGCGTCGGTGTGTTCGGATCGTTGCAGGACGAGAGGTCCATCTGGCTCTTGGCCATCCTAGTATCCGCGATGACGGGTCTTTGACCGTACATGCTCTCCAACCGTCGGCCGACCGGTGTTTCGGTTTCGTTCAGCGGGCGTTGGTTCGGGGTGTGGACGGAAAGTCCCCTGGAGTCGAGGTAGATGGTTTTCTGGTTCGACTCGACAACGTGCCGTGGGGGCGTGTCGATGGCGGTTTCAAGGACCTTCTCCCGTTGTTGGTACAACTGCTGGCTCATGAGCTGTTGTTGCATGTGGTGATTCTGGTGTTGCGGCGTGTGGTGCTGGATGTGGTGTTGGTTCACGTGCGGCTGCGTGTGTTGGTGCTGATAGTGCTGCGGCTGCTGGTATTGTTGGTACTGTTGCGACACGTTCTGGTACTGTTGGTGCTGCATCTGCTGCTGCTGTTGGTGCTGCTGTTGATGTCGGTCCCGGATCTCCTGGTTCCGTCGCATGATTTCGTTGTTCCGGCTGAGGATCTGATTCTGCTGCATGATTCTGATCTGCTGCTGCGGGCTCTGCGCCACCGTGCCGATGTACACACCGTGTTGCCGCAGCTGACTTTGAGGGCTGAGACTTTCCTCCGGCCTCGTCGTCGGCGTTGTCGTCGTCTGGGTGACGCCGTTGTTGCTCTCGGCGTTGTTCAGCTCGGTCTCCGTGCACGGTTCCATTTTGTTCTTCGAGAACCTGCTGGATATCATGTCGCGGATGGTATGGTAGGTTCTCGTGTGTAGAGCTTTTGAGGTAGAGTTCTCGGATTCCGGGGTAGAGTGAACTGGTCCATTTTTCGGGACCGCACCAGAGGATATTTGGCTGTGAATAAAAAAAAGATTATATTAAAATTAGCACTAAATGAGGAATTCCGAGATGTCTACATGATTCATTGCAGTTAGTCGGCGGCACAGGCGTACCTAGGTCATTTTGCTGGAGAGGGTCTGCCCCCCCCACTACCGGNGGGGGGGGGGGGGTCGGAGGAGTATGGAATACTTCCCAGCTCATCAGAGGGGGGTCCCGGGAAATTTTTGAAATTTTAACTCTATTTGAGCGCATCTTGAGGCATCCTGAAAAACTGCCCTCCACTGTTTTTGCATTCACAGAATTTACAGTAAACTGCTGCAAGGACAGTCAAGCCACATCTAAGGATGATCAGACACAATTTTGACCACCAAAATACTATCATATAGCATTTAATTCTCTACGGTGCAAGCATTGAAAATTTTCACATCATGCAGTTGGAAGTTGATATTTACCTAAGGTTAGGTGGGCAGGATAGATCTTGGCCTCGAATTGGAGACAGTTCTGAAATTTGGCTTGAATCCATCAAATTCATTGGTTGAGCCTGTCAAAAACAAGAAAAATAACTAAAATTAGTATATTTTGAATCTGAATCGTGTCAATACAAGATGAGGGGCTGATATCCAGATAGGATCCAGTGAAGAGACGTTATCCCAAAGTTTGTTGACCACCTGGATTTCAGCGCTACTGGAGGTGAAGAAGAATAAGAGGAAGAAATAGGAGAAGAAGAGGAAGAGGAAACAAAAGAATGTTAAAAGAGAACTATAAAACTAAATTTCGATGATAGTTTCGTCACTCTCGCAAAAAATAATGTACATACGTCGCAGGGTCAAATCAGGGATTTTGTTGAAAAGCTTCTACGACAAACTTAATAAGGATCATCAGACACAGTTTTGACCTCCTGATAAACAGGGAACGTAAAAAGGCTGCACTGCATCCAGCGTCTTCAATAAATGGTTTCACTTGTGCAATGTTTTTGCACGCCTACGAGTATAGTGAAATGTTGCTTCAAAATCACTCAAATGATCATGTTAAATTGAAAAAAATCAATTTGAACCTGCAAGACTGAAAAGTTGAATGATGAGACGTACCTTAAACACTTGGAGGTTTTGCGTTTGTTGAGATCCAGTGTGATTTAAATTTGAATTCTAAACAAAAAGGGAAAAAAACATAAATTATAAAATGACAGAGAACAGAAAACTAAATTGAAAATGGTATTTGACAAATGGTAATGACAGTTTTTTGAAAAATTGAGGGTTAAAGTAAGCAGGTCATGGTTTTCGTTCACGTGTCTCTCTTTTCCGCGAGGTTTCTCTAACGATCATCGACCTTTATTGCGGTAAGCTAATTATTGACAATTTTGAATCTTAGCCTCGCTTTTCCTTTTCGATGGGTACAATTTTTTTTTTTTTATGAATCTTAGCGAATATTATTCAAGTAACTAAAAATTATAATTATCAACAACAAATTTTCAGAACTTACCCTATGTTTGTCTTCAATCCATGCCATCTGTATGTGAGGAGCATCTGGAGCAATGGAGGAATTTGGCCTCTTCAAATAGTCATTTAAGATTGGTATTTTTGAGTTCTTATCTGTACTGCTTAAAGTTACTTCTCGTTCGATCTGTAACAATAAAAATAATTAGAAAATACTTAATATCTCCCGCATGAAAAGATAATTATTTCAGGTTACCTGTGACAAACACATATAATGTGAGGATCAAAACAGAAATCTTAAATTATTTTCTTCTAAATTTTTGAAAAACGCAATGATTATGGTGCTCCACATTTTCTGATACCGATTCCTTTCAGTACTTACGAAGTTTCAGGCTGTATTAGAAAAATACAGATCGACAAATACCGGAAACACAATTTTTTGCGGTTTTCTAAAAACTGAAAAAGTTGAGTCCGTTTTGATCCTGTACGCCTCAATTTCACTACACGCTCTCGTGCATTGGACCCTTCGATGGAGAATTTGCAAGTGCCTGAAATGTTGTAAATTTAAAATGGTTTTACAAAGAGAACTGAGCACGAGGACATCTTCTGTTTGTAAATTGAACAATAATTATTGGGGGAAATATGATGACATGACCTATAAGCTAAAATTCATGTGTTTAAATGGAAAATGCCGCCAGACGACGTTACGAGACGGCACATTTTCTCACTTTTAAACATATTTTTTCACAATTTTCTATTTCAGAAAAAAATTATGAAAAATACTGCGAACTCAACTCATTGAGCACTCTCAGACGAAGCAATAAAATGTTAATGTGCATTGAACAAAAATCCGGCCGTGGAATCCGTCCTTACGGGCTATATAGACATACCACCCGCATTCCGAGCTCAGAGGCCGAGAGTTCCGGGCGCAACACCCGGAGCAATCGAAGCTACGGCTTCAGCGCCCGTAACTTTCGGCATGTGAGCCGGGAACAGACGGTATGTCCATATAGCTTGTAACTTTTTTTTTTCAGTGTGCAAATCCTCCATTGTAGGGTTTCATCTGTAGATGTTCTCCATTCTTGAACTGTTCCTGCATTTGGTGTAAAAGTTGATTCTGTTCCCGGTCGGTTAAATCAGTTAATCACAGTTAACCGTTTGGGTGTTTATTATGGGCAATGTTCAGAAATTGGCGGAGTTACTACTAAATTCACTACTATTCTAATTACTACTAAACTACTACTATTCACTACTATTCTGTTCGTCTACTATTAAATTCATCTTAACGTTTCCAGGTTCTCGTTATCGGCACGTACTACGTGCATCGCGCGCAGTTCAACAATTAAGGCGAGTCAACTAAGGCTAAAATCAACTTAAAAACTCAATTCGCTTACGAATCTAATTGCCACCAGACTAGTTTCGGGAGCTTTCATCCATCTCCCATCTTCAGTGGTTGTTGACTGATTCGGAATTCGTGGTCGCATTGCACGCATGTGGCTGAACTTTGGACTCCAATGCTCGGAACAGGATGTTGTCTAGTCCGTCCAAATCCTCATTTAAAACGTTCGCGCGGTGTTTAAAAATATATAACTTCTCTGCTGTGTTTAGTTGACTGACTTTGGTGACTGATTTGAGTAATTCAGGTTTTAATTCTATGCTGTGTTTTGCCTCCCAAAAATGCTTTGCCACTGCTGATTTCGTTGTTTCTTCGTTTTTTATGTTCCTAGCGTGCTCTTTAGCTAGCTCTTTAACAAAGAATGATCAAAGTCCCCTTGACACCAGAAAGACTGAATAGGGAAAGGACAAAAATTATTGAAATAGGGCAAAAAAATGGGTTTGAGGCATCAGAAATCAATAGGATAATTAACACAGCAAAATACAAACAACGAATCAGGAATATTACCACCCTTCAAAAGGATTGTGAAGAAAGAAAATGGGTTTCAGTAAACTATCATCCTGCAATCTATTCAGACCTGAAAAAAGTTTTTAAAAATTATGGTCTATGCGTAGCTCCCAAAAATAAATACAACCTTAGAAATATTGGAATGAGGAATTTAAAAGATGAGACACCCGTTTTAAAAAAATCGGGAATTTATAAAATAAATTGTTCTGGATGCGAGAAAGTGTACATCGGACAAACGAAAAGAGATATCGAAACAAGAGCTAAAGAGCACGCTAGGAACATAAAAAACGAAGAAACAACGAAATCAGCAGTGGCAAAGCATTTTTGGGAGGCAAAACACAGCATAGAATTAAAACCTGAATTACTCAAATCAGTCACCAAAGTCAGTCAACTAAACACAGCAGAGAAGTTATATATTTTTAAACACCGCGCGAACGTTTTAAATGAGGATTTGGACGGACTAGACAACATCCTGTTCCGAGCATTGGAGTCCAAAGTTCAGCCACATGCGTGCAATGCGACCACGAATTCCGAATCAGTCAACAACCACTGAAGATGGGAGATGGATGAAAGCTCCCGAAACTAGTCTGGTGGCAATTAGATTCGTAAGCGAATTGAGTTTTTAAGTTGATTTTAGCCTTAGTTGATTTAATCGGTTCGCTGTTTTTTAGTTTCGTTCATTGTTTTAATTAAGGCGAGTGCTGCCGTGCCAAGGAAAAACGCCGTATGAACATTCGAGAGTTGCCAAATTTTCTTCGATAAAATGTTTATTTTTGAGGAAAGTTATGAATATTTTTCCTTGAAATTTTCTGAAACTTTCGGTGAAATTACGAACAAAATTATCTGAAAAACTGGAAGAAAAATATTCATAAGTTTACCAGAGAATTCTTGTTTTATCAAAGGAAATTTGGCAACGCCTGAAGGTTCATACGGCGTTTTTCCTTAGCACGGCAGAATAGGCTCGAAGCGCCAGCGCCGACACCGTGATCGCGTGCCAGCACGTTGACCAAGCGACCCGAGCAAGTAACTTCATTAAAGGAATAGGCGCAACGACAAGTTCAAGGGAAGAACAGCCCAGCCTTTATGGGAACCAAAGGCAGATGAGCTGTTTCGGTCCGACGTCCGCTTGTCCCACAACTTGCGGTGCCTCTAATCTGAGCTCGCGGCGGTTCCATTCATGCAGAGCACCGGACACCGGGTCCACAATGCCCTCGTATTCCGCCGTGCTAAGGAAGAACGCCGTATGAACATTCGAGAGTTGCCAAATTGCCCCGAATAAAATATGTACTATTGCTTTTTTTCCCACACGGAGAAAAAAACCTCGTGCGTGGGACCCGAAGTTTAGGTCATATGGATCTCTGAAGTTTTCAGCTTGAGCATCTGAACATTTGAGGTCTAGCTGTTGAAGTTCGAATCACACATCTGAAACTTCAGTTCTTACATCTGAAGTACTTCAGATGTGAGAACGGAAGTTTTTCGGATGTAAAAACCGAAGTACTTCAGATGTAAGAACTGAAGTTTCAGATGCGTGATCCAAACCTCAGTAGCTGGACCTTCAGTGTTCGGATGCTCAAGCTGAAAACTTCAGAGATCCATATGACCTAAACTTTGGGTCCCACACACGAAGTTTTTTTTCTCCGTGCATGACATTTTTAGACGTTTTAGATAAAATTGCAAACCAAATGGAGGATTTGAACACAAATTTCCATTGTTTCATCTGAGAGTGTATAATGAGCTGAGTTCCCGGTATTTTTCATAATTTTTTTCTGACATGGGAAATTGGAGAAAGATTGACTTAAAAGTGAGGAATTTTTCCGCCTTGTAACGTCATCTGGCGTCAATTTCCATTTAAACATATGCATTTTAGCAAATTAGGTCATTTTGCTATATTTTCTCCAATAATTCTTCAATTTAAAAACCAAGGATATCCTCGTACTCAGTTTTCCTAGCAGTTTCATTTTAGACATAAAATTCACAAAATTTTGGACACCTGCAAATTCTCCATTACCTTGAAAAATTGAAGGAAAATATTAACGATTTTCCTAGTAAATTAGGTTTTCATTGACGGAAATATGGCAGCGTCTGAAGGCTCATACGGCGTTCTTCCTTATTGCACGGCAGTTGGCAGTCACCCAAGTCGAGTGGAGACCATCCGAATCATCGCTTGTGCTCGCTTGTTTGGACGCATTTAAATTGGATAACTTAAATGAAATAAATTGAATTACAGAAATTAAAGAATCATATGCGACCATCCACCGGTGTACGGATCATCACAGCACGGCCAGTGGCGATTTTTGAAAGTCTGTAACGCTGTTTTTCCAACATTAAATGGACGTAAAACAATTCTAAAACAAACGCAAAACCAACGTAAAAGAATTCTTAGCGAGGCAGCTGCCTCCCCCTAAAAACGACATTTTCAATGGGTTTAAATGGAGGAAAAACAGGGTTACTAAATTACTTTTAATCGATTTGGGTAGAAAAATTGATTTTGCATAAAATTTCGACAAAAAATTTTTGCGTCCGGGTCTATTCTTCCAAAAAGCAAGAAAAAATGAACCTTAAGAAGGGATTATGAATTTTTGAGCTGATAAGAGGAATGTTCCGTCGGAATAAAAGGTTCTTGATTCGTCAAACAATGCCACCATGCACTAACATCGTGTCAGAATACATATTAAGACAGTTTGTTTTTCTAGCCTGGCGTTTAAGTCCCCGGAAAGGGTCTCCTCTCATGTATTACGCAAGACATCGCATTTTGGCCGAATTTTTGACCCCCTTGGAAGGCATCTTTAAGACATCTCTTTCCCCCTCTCCGTTTTGAATTACATTAGACTGACTTCGACCCCCCCCCCTAAATTGCGCAAGTGCAATTGACCAGTAGAGGATAGCTCAACAGTGTCAGGTCATTCAGAATCGTATAATATTTGAACATGAACCAGCATTGTTTTCTTTCCGTCCACGTCTCTCTCTGCCTTGCGTGACGTATCAGAAGCAAACCCGCACTTCTGAATCGTCCCTTGCGCAATTTTCGCGAGTCTTGCGAATCGTCATCATCAGGGTCGTCCTGTGTCATTGTTGTTGTATTTTCTATTTGCCGATCTAATTTCCTTCGGGTAACACGGAGGCGCTATCAGGTTTCAAATCAAATACACGGAGCATACATCAAGCGAAAGACGAAGGAGGATGAGGGAGGGACTCAACGGTGTTGCCAAGTGTACCGATGAAACCGCGGTCCACAATGGAGATGTTGCATGTGTGAGGAATTTGCGATTTGACTGTTGTTTCTTATGTAAAAGTTCGCGGAAAACAAGATGGTGCCACTGGTTTTCTCTGAAATCATCTCCCAAGCTCAAAAAAAGCTCTCAAAGTGAGACCAAAATGGAGGGGATATCCCGCCCTACCCTGAGAGTCCACCTCCACATCAAAACAAACTCTCCATGCAAAGATACGGAGCAAATACATTAGCAGGGTTGCCACTGTCTTTGGGGACTCCAAAACTGAAAACACGGCAACCCTGCCAATGTATTTGCTCCCTATCTTTGCATGAAGAGTTTGTTTTGATGTAGAGGTGGACTCTCAGGGTAGGGCGGGATTTCCCCTCCATTTTGGCCTCACTTTGAGAGCTTTTTTTGAGCTTGGGAGTTGATTTCAGAGAAAACCAGTGGCACCATCGTGTTTTTCGAGAACTTTTGCATAAGAATCAATGGTCCAATCGCAAATCCCTTACACATGCAACATCTCCATTACTCATCGCGCAGTACTTTTATAGGTATCGTTAATACCTAGATTTGGTATCGTCGATGAAAGTTCCAAACCACGCATCTCAGACAACCTGATCTTTCAAAAGAGCGAGAGAACTGTCTATATTCGTCATCTTTGAAGGTAGAGGGAAAATAATTCTTGGAGATAGCAAGGGTGAAATGCTTTTTTTAGACCTTATCGGGTTTTGCCAACTCCCTGAAGGGCTTTGGGAGGATAGGGGACTTTGGCGGCTAGGTGTCGCAGAGCGCCAGAGAGCGCTATAAAAGCGGCTTTATACATACATCAGAGTTTTGAATGATATTCCTATCTGTTCGGAAGAACGGCCGAAAAAGTGAGATACGTGTTTTTGTAACTAAGGGTCACCACTGAATCGTGAGATACGTGGTTTGAGATTTACTGTTTAAACCTATTTTTTGCGGATCACAAATTAAATACAATTTCAAATGCCTTGATTCACTCTGCTGCAATGTTGATTAGATTTTTGAAAGATGCATCTATTCGGCCTCCGCGGCCGCGCTAGGGAGTATCTTATCACAATGAAGGCGTTACTTATACGTTGACACGTTTTAAATCTACGGCGCTACACTGTTGATTGGGTGTTTTTAAATGATGCAACTATTCGGGCTCTGAGGCCGCGCTGGGAGGTATTTTTTTCCGTTGAAGGCGTTTCTTGTGCGTCGACACTTTTCATCAAAGAATTATCTGAAGCAAAGGAAAGGCAGGGATTTTTTTTTCTTTTAAGGAAAACTATCCAACATTTTTTCTTAAGATTTTCCGTAAGACAATTTTCGATCAACAAAACAATATACCTGCATCATCAACATAAAAATTCTACGAACGTTTACGTATTTTCCGACGTCAGCCATTGACATTTAGTATATTTATAATTCCGGTTACCGTGTTTCAAAATTTTGAATTGGCGAACTTCATAATTACTGCTAACAAATCAATTCACATAGATTGAACCAAAAATCAGCGCCTCTTAGCAACACGCGACAGCTGAAACCAATTCAGATAGTAGAGGTACAATCTCCCCTCTCGTTCCGTCCACTAGCCTTCGTTAAAAAGTCATGGACAGCTGAATAATTAGTTCGCATTTTAGAGTACGCTTCAAACATGCAATTTGTTTGAGATCCTTTTCCTGACGCTAATCTGACACTTCTATGGCCACTAGACGCGAGCGCGTAGGTGTGGGCAGTTTAGTGATGCCAAATTGACAAGCAGTGTGTAAAACATCATTAAGGATTGACGTGAGGTGCGGAAATATTCACTGAATATTTGACAACATTGTCCTGAGCCATACGCGGCAAGCGCACCAGACGATGGTACTAAGATATCAGGACAGGTAAAACAATTTTTCGAGAGGCAAATTTTACTCCCTTATGCACCTGCCTTGTCAGGGCGAGGGAAATTGAAACATTCGCTTCTTATCAAGAACCAAGGGAAAAGGAATTTAAAGCAGAATGAATCTAGCCAATAAAGTTATTTATGGGATGAAAGCGCACAACTATCAAATGAAAAATATGAAGTTCATGTAGGGAGGCCAAATATTCAATTAATAATGGAAAAGAAAAGAAGGAAATAAATTCAAAACGAACTGTAATTGGATTCTGAAAGAAGAGGGCTTTGTTTCCCCGGTGAGTGGCACTGGTGCTATCAACAACTGTGAAGTTTTCTGTTTGCCAGGGAATAACCCACATGCGGGGTTACTGAGCAACTATTAATACCCGCAGTTTGAGCTTAACTGAACATGGTGAATGGTGAAATACGATGATGCAGCCTTGTGAGGCTACTCACCTGTGAAAAGTTTTCCTCTCTCATCACTAGCAGTAAAATGAGGGGGTCAGAGGAACAAAGCCAACTCTCTGTTGTAAACTACTTTTCAATTTTTTTTTACCTATTGTTTATCTTTCTTTCTTTCTCCTTCTCCACTGCCCTCTCTTCTTCTCACCATGTCCCATACCTTCTGTGTGATCAAAATATGCATGATATACGCATAATAATATTCTTCAAAATTCAAGTTTTTGGCGATTCGAGCAATATTTTTCGTTTTTTCCAAGCTTTTTGAAACGCAGGAAGGGGGGCGCGGGGCAATTGCCCCCCTGCCTCCCACCCCAATGACGCCACTGTGCATTTAATGCATACGCACATGTTTCTTTTTAGCATTCATATCATCAAAAAATCATTCGACTCTTTGATATAAGTTATCAAGAATTATTTTTTCTGAGATCGTCTTGAAGATTCTCTAATGTCAGTGAGAAATTTCCCGCCGAGAGGTGTGCGAGGAGGGGGCCGAGAAAATTTAAAAAAAGAAAGTAGCGTGGGGCTCAGAAACTCGAGGGGGGCAGGGAAGAGCCCCCCTTAATAAGTGTGATTAACGTGATAGAGACCTCGGCACCTGTGTGTCGGCGTGTCGAGCTAACAACTCCTTGAAGAGAGTGATGCACAAACGGGCGAACACACGAAGATGCGGTGAGATCTATGGCCTCGCGACCTCTCCGCTCGGTGGGTCACATCGGATAAAGCTCGAGAGCAAAGAGCGAAGAATCGGTCATCTCGGCATTGCTCATCGTACGTTGAAGTAAAATTGTGGACCTTTGATGAAATGATTAAGGGGCTCAGTGCACAGTGCATATAAAACGAATGCACATTGCAACAAAGACGTTAGACAATTTCGACACAGCTAACCCAAATCGGTGTTATGCACCAACTTATTGGTGTTGTGCTGAAAGTAACTGGTGCTGCAGTGCTGCACCAATAAGTTGGAGGACACCTCAAGTGAGTTAGTGCACACCACCAATTTTGGATTACCAGTGTCGAAATTATCCAACGTTTTTCCGATGCATATTACTACGAAAAATAGACTCTGGAAAAGGAAATTTTCTCCATTTCAAAGAAGACATAGAATGAAAGTGTACAACTCCATCCATTTCCGGCCACTGTTTGCTACCCGAGTTTCTGTAAATTAGATTGCGTTTGCTGAAGAAATTACTCAACACTTTGGTCAGCAATCATTATATAAGGTGAATATCTACACTGGGAAAAAAAAACACATTGGATCTAGAGTCCAGACTCTTGAAAACATCGACAAGAAAAAATACTCTTGATTCAATCGGATTTTTGCTTGAATCAAAACGAAATCCGCTTAAATTGAGAGGCTTGGTTCTTGATTTAAGCTAGATTCTGATTGAATCAAGAGTACTTTTTCTTGTCGATGTTTTTAAGAGTCTGGGCTCTAGATCCAATGTGTTTTTTTTCCAGTGTAAGGTGGTCACTTCCAAACATAACTTTTACACTATTAAGAATATAGTAGTGCTAGATCTCTAAAATATATCGTCTCAGCTCACACATTTCAGTAAAATAAACGCATCCACGCTGTCGTCGAGTCGAGTGCGCGGTGCGACGGATATGAGAAAGAAAGTGGAGTCCTCGCCCGCATTTGTGCAGGAAGCGGGAATCAATTGCTAATCTCTTTTTTTCTGTGAGAATTTTCTCATACGCGCGCGCGGCTGTTGCTGCGGCTGTCGACGTCGTCGATCGGGTCGAAATTTTGTTGCACCTCGCGGCTCCGGCCGAAGCCTCGTTACCGACGCAACAGAAGGAAACATCGATCTTCCTGCAAGCTTTTGTTCTTGTTCTTGATCCGTCGTCGTCAAACCCGATGAGAAAACTCGGGGGTGGGAGAAACGAAAGTTGGGTCCCGTTCGGTTCTCATACGCACATCCGCGCGGTGGCTTCGTTTTATGCGACAGTCCCATTGAAAGAGCTTGTCATCATCTTGCGATATTGTCAACTCCGACGGAGCTAATGTCACTTGTTCATGTTTGCTTATGTTTATGTTGTTTGTCCTGGGCTCCCCGAAGACTTGGGCCTCACTGGAAAGAAAACACATTGGATATAGAGTCCAGACTCTTAAAAACATCGACAAGAAACAATACTCTTGATTCAATCAGATTGAAGCTTAAATCAAGAACCAAGCCTCTTAATTTGAGCTGATTTCCTTTTGATTTAAGCTTAAATTTGATTGAATCAAGAGTCCATTTTCTTGTCAATGTTTTGAAGAGTCTGGACTCTAGATCCAATGTGTTTTTTTTTTTCCAGTGCTGATTCTTCTTTGGGACAAACAGCCATTTCCAAAAGTTGGGATCACAATACTGATCACTTCCCGCATAAACTTCAAACCAATGATTGATTCGATTGTAGTCTACTGAAATTTTGTTCTGGGTTGGATGATCTCCGAAAAATAATTCATCACGTCCCTTTGAGCATTGATATCACTATCTTGATTATCTGGCGGTTGGTAAAGACCGCAGACAAGCCCAGGAGGAAAAGAAGGTTGGAGGAAGGATAAAGAGCGCAGAAGTCGGGCAGAAAAGCCTCAGGACTGCAAAGAAAAGAAGACGAAGAACTAAAAATAGAGGAGGAAGAAAGAAAAGAATTTGCTGACTCGGCTTGTTGGGGATATTTTCGAGTTTTCTTCTTCGATGGATATTGCTCATATCAAGTATAGTCTAGAGTACCTGTGTATAGCGAGAGTATGGGCAAGCGTCAAACTCCAAAAATTCATCAGGATTTCACTGATGCCACCGCGAATAAAGATAGTGCCCAAAATGGCAGCCAATGATTTCAAATTATTCAGAACGATTTACTCTTGAAATTTTTACAACCCACCGATTTTAAAGCACGTATTTCACTCAGTTTAAGTAGTCGATCAAATGCGCGATACTTGAGTAACGACCCTTCTCGGGGACTTGAACGCCAGGCCAGGAAAACAAACCGTCTTAAATTGGACCACATTTTGCAATTCGGAAGCACAATTTCTGGCTCATTTATCAGAACACTTATGTTCATAGGGAAACTAGTGGTATGCAGCATCCCTCGTTTTAAGGAACAGGTTTCGGGAAACTGAGCAGTTCGTCGAATAAGTTCCTCGAACCGCGCTCGTGTGGACAGGGTCTAAAAGCAGCGTTCGAAACTCACCTTTGAGTTTTAGGAGCCATGTGGCGCATCAAGCTCAATTTTTAGGGGTCATTGAGGATTTTTTAGGGCCCAGATTGACTTTGTGCCTATATAACACGGCGCATTTACTGAAAAGTTAGACGCAAGATGTTTTAGTCACAGAGCTAGTAACTGTAATTTGGGGGAAATTTTGAAAATTCACCGAAAAGAAAAATTAGGATTTTTTTTGGGGGGAGGGCAATTTTTAGGGGCCACGTTGGCGTAGAGCCTTCATTTTTTAGGCGCCATGACCGATTTCTTAGGCGCATTTGGCGCGTTGGCGCCTGTGAGTTTCGAACACTGTCTGAGAGCCAACACTTCCCTTCACGTTCACTCTAGAGCACCTGTGTAGGGAGAGTACCGACAGATCTGAAACTCCGAAAGTCCATCAGGCCTTCACCGATGCCTCCGCGAATAAAGTTAGGGCTCAAAAGGGCAGCCAACCTATGAATTTCAATCATCCAGAGCGATTTACTGATACTATTGTTACGAACCGTCCTTTATTAAGCACGTGTTTGACTCAGTTTTTGCATAAATTTACGCAATTTCGCGGAAGAACACTCATTTCTGTACATTCTTGGCCATCTTGGTTAGAATTGGAATCTGCAGACTGGCAGTGAAATTTTGTGCGTTAGAAGTTGGTTAGAAGGGTGGCTGCACTTTTGGGCCCTAAGCCCTCCATGAACCGATCTGTCGGTACTCTCCCTATACAGGTACTCTAGTTCACTCTTTTTAAGAGCACAGCGCACGGGTGACTCGACGGATCAGCAAGTACGGAGCCCGGAGCGGATGTGACGGAAACGAAAGGACGAAGGCAACAAGTGGGGTTGGACGCGAGGGGCGCCACGCTAAAAATCCTAATAATAAGCGGCCGTTACAGATAACTGCCCCGGCCCCTGCCTCGGCGCTGGAGTTAAAATCTTGAAACCGTGCTTTGATTTCCGGTGCGGACTAGGATGGTGTTCGGCCCGACGGCGGGGGCAACTGGGCAAGACGTCATGACTCGCTGCACTTAACCCCGTTCGCGGCTCGCGGGGCAGCCAAGCGAGAAGATGGACTCGGGGTCCTGTAGGAACGTCCAGGATCCAGCAGGTGGGTCCCCGGCCGGCCCGGGGTAACCGTAGTCAACAGGTTAGGGCAACCCGTGCAGAAATTACAACTCTATGGATCAAACGCACTGGAAAAAAAAAAAAAACACATTGGATCTAGAGTCCAGACTCTTGAAAACATTGACAAGAAAAAATACTCTCGATTCGATCAGATTTTTGCTTAAATCAAAAGGAAATCTGCTCAAATTAAGAGGCTTGGTTCTTGATTTAAGCAAAAATCCGATTGAATCAAGAGTATTTTGTCTTGTCGGTGTTTTTAAGAGTCTGGACTCTAGATCCAATGTGTTCTTTTTTTCCAGTGCGCATTGGAGCCGTATTGGTAACCGTATTGGATGGATCAACCGTAAATTTTACTTCTGCACAATTTTAAGATAGAAACTATTTGGTTTATTTTTATAATTGCAATTTATAAGTTTTGTTAAATTTCTATCCTTAATCTTTTATATTATTGGAATATTATTAAGATTCTTTGATTTAGCCACTTATTCTACCTTGCTACGGAAAAACGCCATATGAGCCTTTAGGCGTTGCCAAATTTCCTTTGTATGATGAAACATGAATTTTCGGGAATGTTTATAAACATTTTCCCTCCGATTTTTCAGGGTATTTAGTTCGTAATTTGATCTAAATAGTCTAAAAATTTCAAGGAAAAATATTGATAACTTCCCTCGAAAATAAGCATTCTATCGGAGGATATTTGGCAACACTCGAATGTTCATACGGCGTTTTCCTTAGCACCGCAGTATTGCAATCCGTCCTTTCTCTATCGGAAAAAAATAAATGAATTTCAACATTGCGAAATATCCACGTCCAACTTGTACTTTTAGGTGTTGTTCATAACATACGTAACGCTCTTGGAGGAGCAGGTATGAACTTTCGATATGGGTGCCTTAAAAAGGGGAGGGGAAGTTTTATGAACGACCCCTTATTAAGAGACTTTGGGCACTTTCAACTGTGAATTTCACTGATTTTTCCTCTGATCACACGAAAGAATCAGCAAAATTGTGGACAGAAATTATGCTGACATATTTCTGATATTAAATTAGAACTTTCTCAAAAAAAGAAAAAGAAAAATCAGGAGAAGAAAAAGAGGAAAAAAGAGAGGAAAAGAAGGAGAGGCAAAAGAAGAGAAATATCACGAGAGGAAATTTTAAAAAATAACACTCGGATGGGCTTGACTCACTGGAGAAACTTGTGTCGGGCTTTTTCAGTTACAAATCTCCACATCCAGTAGAAACTAACGTATTTACCATACGGTTGTATTTTCAAAACGTAATCGAAGTATCGGGACTTACCGGAAATTTGCTTGAGTGGGTGTGAAGACTAGGGGTGGATGCGTGGGGTTGGTCCGGGGCCCCGGGGATGGGCGGCTCGTTGTGAAGGGGCCGCGGGGGCATCCTGTACGGGGGTGGCGGCGGGGTGGTCGTCAGAGGCGGGGTGGCGCTGGCAGTGGGGCGGCTCTCCGATCCAGCTCCACTCACCGGCTTCGGCGGTGGCACACGCTTGTACGGGCCGCTGCTCTCCAAGTCAACTGCAACACACAGAACAGAGAATTGTTGAGAAAGTCAAGAAAAATACGCATTTGGAATCAATTGGACGTGTTTCTATCAAACGGAAGTATGTGCATTAAGACATGAGCCCTGATACCCATAAGAATATATGCATGGCAGGGCTCACGCCATAATGCACATAGTTCCGTTTGACAGAAATACGTCCAATTAGCACTTGTAACATACGTACATTGGAAGAAAAGTATTTTAGATCCTGAGTTCAGACTCTTAAAAATTTTATAAAAAAATCTACTCTTGATTCAATCAGATGCTTGCTTGAATCTAAAAGAAATCCGCTTAGATTTCGAGGCTTCCCTTAGAACCTTAGATCCCGAGTCGAAACACTTAAAAAATTCGACGGGAACAATACTCTTGATTCAATTGGATATTTGCTATAAATCGTACAGAAATTTACCTAGATTACGAGGCTTGGCTCGAGATTCACGCGTAGATCCGATCGAATCAAGCGTACTTTTTCTTCTCAAACTTTTAAAGAGTCTGCACTCTAGATCCAAAAGACTTTTTTCCCAATTTATGCTAGGTAGAGTCTAAGAATATGTTAGAGAAGGTAATGCGGTACCTTGAGAAGTTAAAATGCGGAGCTCTCAGAGGCCACTCGAAGCTTTGTAAAACGGTTAAGTCAACTGTCAATTCGTTGTTAACTATACATATATTAGACAATACCAACAAATATTTCATCTAAAGAAATTTGGCAACATTCAAGTGTCCATATTGCGTTTTTCCTCGGCAAGACGGTATCGATCTTAGAAGTTTTGAAAGTGATTCATGCATGCTAAACGAGTGAAATTCTGATTGTTCCCGGGGCACACGGAAAGATGTGCGATACCGTAAGCAGTTTCTGACATCGTTCACTGGGATACGTTTCCGTTTTTTTGCGCTCGCACCATCATTAACCGACGTCCGACCAGTCTGCAGAGGACGCGACGGCGGCGCGTCACGCATGACCCGATGGACCACAGCGCATCGCTTGCATCAGGAACCGGACCAAATTACACGCAACTGTCTCGTTCTCGACCGAGGAACAGATGTTACATTTACATACGAATCAGTTGGCGTTACAACCTGACTACTGAATCTCTTGAAGTATGTACATATTTAACCGTAACGTTAATTTAAAGTAAAATACTATTCAGTAGTAATTATTGAATTGAATTGAGCGATAGTACAAATTTACATTTTTGGGTCGGTTAATGTCCTCGAGACTTTAGTAACGGGCGTCCTTATGACGTTATCAAGGGGTGTCTTGTGATGTTGTCAATAGGTGTCCTTGTGACGTTATCAACGGGTGTACTTGTGACATTATCAACGGGTGTCCGGTGTCCTTGTGACGTTATCAACGGGTGTCCGGTGTCCTTGTGACGTCATCAACGGATGTCCTTGTGACATCATCAACATATGTGCTTAGATGATGTCATCAACAGTTTGAACTACAGGAAATTTTTGGAGGTCCAAGGGGGAGGGGAGCAATTTTTTTACCCTGAAAGATCCAAGGGGGTCCCCTTTTAGAGTGGGATTTCGATATTTCTAATAATTTACCGTGAAAAGTCAGGAAAAATACCCATACTTCATGAGTTTTGGTCGAAAAACGTTTGAATATAAATTTGGTAGAGAATAATTTTAAATTTGGTCGTTAAAGGTTACCGTCGACGAAAGTTAGAAAAAAATGAAGATTTTTCCAGAAATTAGGGGAGCTTGTGAGCCGTAGATGCGACTAGGGGCACCTTAGGAGGGAAAAATTATGAAGGAAAAAGTCTTAGTTTGGTTATTGCAGCCCAATGGGTGAACCCAGAGGCAGCATGTGTGTCTGCATCACACAGACGTTTCGGACAACATCGGACGGAAGAGGTTATGATGAAAACGATGGAATCTCGTATCATTTTCGCCACGCATCCCGGAGTCCAAGACGTAGACCGCGATTACATCCGAGACGAAATGAAACAAAGGAACGTTTTATGCTCCACAGTCGCCGCCACATATGTTGCCAGACCACCAAAAATTACTTGTCATTCCGCGCGTCTTGAAAAGGGCACAAGATTATCTTCATAGCAGTCTCGCAACTGTGTCACTTGATCATTTAACACAGCGTGCTGTCGCCATTTCTTCCGTTTTCCGACGGATACATTGTACAAGATATGTTCTTCCAAGAGGATGCTACGGAAGAAACATTTTGCGGTGAAAATTTTGTGTTCGATATTATTGATGTCAAAAGATTAAACCAGGATCAACCAAACTGCAGTATACGTTGACCCTTGCATACTGTATCATTCCTCCACTAAAGATCTAAAAAATTACAATTCTATGACATTTTTTGTGCACTATCCCTCGATTTTAAAAAAAATATTTTCACAAATTTTCAAGGCGCTGTGTTGCTTTCTTTCATTTTGAGAGGTAAATAATTGAAACCTAGCGCAATGAAGTATGTTGGGTGACTTGTTTCTGATAAAATATTTCGACATGCAAATCATAATATTTTTGCTATTTCAAATTCCAATAAAAATCTTTGCTGGAGGAGGTCAAAAAAAATTTGCTATCGAGTTACGCTGTTTTTTATGAACTAGACCATAAAAAATTATCTTACAATAAAAGTAATTTATTCAGCTACTTTGCAGGATTTCTTAGTTATTGTCTGAAAAATTGAGGATGGCGGGAGGGGGGGGGCAGGGGGTTAGGTCAGTCAAATTTGATCCAAAAGATGGGAAGGGTCAGAAAATGCCTTACAAATGGGGGAAAGGGGGTCAAAAAGTCACACAAAATATCTAGCATAATACTTGAACGGCGACCCTTCTTGGAGACTTTAACGCTGGGCTAGAAAAACAAACTGTTTTAAAATATGTTCTAACATGATTTACATCGATGGTATAGTTTAATGAACCAAAAACCTTCGGTTCATTTGGAAAGCACTAAAGTTTTTGGGTTTGACAAACTGAGATTTTGAAGTGAGATGTTACTCGTGATCACCGAGACTGCCATCTTAATTTTAGAACTTTGTCCATGCTTCAACAAATAATGATTATTTTTATGAAAAAAAGCACCGCGTCTCATATGGCACCAGGCACCTACAGAGTCTTGAACAGCAAAATAGTTTGTGAAGGTATCAGTCACCAAATTCTGGGAATTATATACGGCTTCTTGGTACAGCCATTTCGCACGTGCGAAAATTTTCGATGAATTCTAAAGCTGCAGCCGCATAATGACCTCTCGCATTTATATGATCACCTATTTCGACCTGCGGGCCGATTGTTGAAATTGATAGACAAAGCTATAGACAAAGGAGACATAGGGAGTATGGAGCGATCCTATTGGTTGAAATGGGTGGTTCCTATAGACAAAGGGAAAAAATGATAGACTAACTGTCGGGTCTCTCGTGGGTTGCCGTTAGTTAGTCTATTACCTACCTCCTATGTCCATTGCCACTGAATAAAACTCAGTGTTTTTGAATAGCTCGAGGGACCTTGTAAATCAGAGAGAGTCAAAGCTTTCAGCATGAAATAAAGAGTGGTAGTTTTCTCAGAAAGTTGGAATTATGACTTGGCACAAAAGTTGGCTCAATAAGTCCTATCATCATAGAAAACAACTCTTTTACTGAAAACTAGCATGACTAACTGATAGCACGTTTGATGAGAATAAGAGAAAAGCAGCTTTACTCAAGCATGCTATCTAGGAGGTAAAAGATGGAATTATTAGAAAGGTCGACTAGTGCTTCTTTACTCAAGAGAGCAGTCACAGAAAAGTTAGAGAGAGGAATGTAGCTTTACTCAAGCATACATTTGAAGTAAAATGGTTTGCATCTTTACTCAAGAGTGCAGTTACAAGAAAGTTAGAGAGCGGAATGTAGCTTTACTCAAGCATACATTTGAAGTGAAATAGTTTGCATCTTTACTCAAGAGTGCAGCATAAAGAGAAATAGAGACTAGTGCAGCTTTTACTCAAGCATGCAGTCAAAAGGAAGCAGCCTTACTCAGGCAAGCCTAGGAGAGGAGTAGTTGAGCTCTTGGAGATGAAAAAGAGACTGTTTTTGCAGTGGCCGCTGCCGCTGTATTTATAAGAGTGATTACATAACCGATGGTGGCGTGATGTCGTTGCGTAACTCCCCTAGCTTGTTATGTAATCGCGGTTACATAAGTGCTCAACTACATGGCTGGTTGCCTAATTGGGCAGGTGCAAAATAAAAATGTAAAATAACTGAAGTAGTCTTCTTCAGCCACCACTCGCTTCCACCAATAGGATCCCTCCAAATCCCTTTTGTCGTCTTTGTCTATAGCTTTGTCTATCAGTTTCAATAATCAGCCTGCAGTTTGTCAACGTGTAGCCGGTGCCCGTTTAGTATGCGTCACGTCATACGTCACAGTCACAGTTGGCTGAGTTTCAGTTCAACGCCGTCGTAGCGCTACTGTCGGTACCGCACATATTATTCACGGATGCACATTGCAAATATGGTGGGGGACCNGGGGGGGGGGGGGGGGGTAAGAAGCACATGGCACGTGATTCTCTGAAGTTGAAATTTTTTCATCCTTACCTTGAAGAGATGTAATTTTTACACCCAGTAGTATGTTTTAAAAGTAAATAACTTTATCTGTCGCGAATTTGGTAGCTATACGAGATAAATCAGCACCAACTGGTTCAAAAATCACAGTCCATGGGCATTAATGACAGAGGTGAACTGATATAATTAAAAAGCCAGGAAATTCATTGCTGCGTTTTTCTATGAGAAATCATTTCTTTTTTACGTCCAGTGAGTGACAACACTGTGCTGGACCACAAGAAGACAGATTTCCGCAAAGTGCAAACTACCACCAACCGCACGCAAAGAGAGCGTTCGCACGGAAAAAAAGGAGAGGATGAAAAACAAACTTTTTTAATTCGCTCGACGGAGGGACGTAATTGCGCTTGTTTGCTAGCGCGGATGCGTCTGTTGCTATTAGAGCCGAGTTCTGCAGAAACATTGTACAATGCATGATGCGTTCTTCCTCGATTTATAGTCAAGAGAGCGGCGGATGGAGGTTTGAAAAACAAAAAGAGACGAACAACCCGCTCTCAATTGTCAAATTAAGGTGATTCGATGGACGCCATATTTTGTGTTAGAACGGCATGCGATATATCGCATCAATTGGTTCCATATTTTCAGCTACTCGTCATTTTTCTCCTATTTTGAGATCGCAATTTTGTTGTCAGGAGTCTAAAGCACTCACTTACCAATTTTAACAAAGAAATTCAACGTAATAAAGGCGTGGTTTTTTCAGAGAGAAAATATCGCATTCGAGTGCAGTTTCGATATCAGTATCGAATGCGATGTTTTCTCTCTGAAAAAACCACGCCTTTATTACGTTGAATTTCTTTGTTAAAATTAGTAAGTGAGTGCTTTAGACTCCTGACAACAGAAGTGCGATCTCAAAATAGGAGAAAAATGACGAGTAGCTGAAAATATGGAACCAATTGATGCGATATATCGCATGCCGTTCTGACACAAAATATGGCGTCCATCGAATCACCTTAAAGTCACTTTAATTATGATGATCGATACTTTTCACTAGAAAAAAGTGACTTGCTATGAGGCAAAATATTATTTGACTCATCTCCAAGAGGAAAAATGCTTACATCAAGATGAAATATGAACATATACCAAGTAGCTTATATTGATGGAGAATTTTCACGTGACTGAAATTTGTGTATTTCATGTCTAAAATAAAACTACTGTAAGAAGCGAGCCCGAGAATATCCTTGGTTTCTAAACTGAGCAATCACTAACTTGTAGGAGGAAATATGACAAAATACCTAACCGAATCTGCTGAGATATATGTGTTCAAATGAAAATTTTCGCCATTGTTTCACTTTCAATTATATTTTTCCAAAAATTCCCATATCAGAAAAATTTATGAAAAATACTGAGAACTCAGCTCATTGAACACTCTCAATTGAAGCAATACAATTTTGTCATGCTTTTTTTTCCCCCAAGGGATTGAATTTTCAATTCGGGGAGAAATCTTCTTAACAACAAATTCAAGAATAGTTCTGTCCAATTATACGAGGCCAGACGCTTTTGATTCTTCTATGAGTCTTACAAATAATTCCTTGCTGCTCCAATTTAATTGTAATTTTTCACGAGGTATCTTGACCATGGAATGACAGAAGAAACGAAACGCGAACATTAATTTTGTAAATACTTCGATTGAAGTAAGAGAAATACATTTCAGGCTAAAAGGATGGGCATGGGAGGCCAAGTCACTGACCGCCAAGATAATGCCGCATGGTCGAAAAGAATATGAATTGTTTTGGTCGAATCCAAACGGATTAATTACCAAATCCAATTGATTTTACTTAATCAAACAAAATCCTATGGCAGTGACTAATGGCTGTCATTAACCCTTGTCCGTGCGTGCCTCATTGTAGTTTATCTCCCAGAATCTAGATAAATTGAATCCTTGCTTTTTCAATTGTTGGAATCACACCGTCCTGGATTTCCTGAGTCATCCCACGATCTTATAAGATACGACTAACTCCTTCTACGTGACAGCATATTTGTTTTGTATCTAGACATCTCAGGAAGGAATTCAACGATTAATTTTCGGATAAATGTGCGTAATTTTCATCCGTTCAATGTTCTAAGCCGAATGGAAAACCACTAGGGTTACTTATTGATTTATATACAAGGATGATTTATGCCAGACTAGAAGTACATGCGCGCATAGTCTTTGCTGTTAATTTGTTCTTTAAGAATAAAATAATTCACATTATTTTTCCAATTTCCACTAAGTATGCTGTATAAGAAAGAGGAAAATTCCAAGGGGCCGTTTAAGTCTTGTATGTAAGGCACGGGCACGTAGGGGAGAGCGGGTCCGAGCTTATCTTACAGAGTCTTACGAAGGGGGGGGGGGTCAAGCCGAGTCTTACGTAAGCTCTCCGCTGTAAAAACACCCCTAAAAGTCCCCATAAGTCACCAATTTTGATTTTTTATAACTGGTAAACACCCTGACAATTAAATGTCAATTATTTGCTTCTTTTTCATGCCGTATTTCAGCTAAATACAAAAGCCTTAAATTTATTTCAGCTATTTTACCAGGTTTTCTACGTTTTTTTTCTGAAAAAATAGAAGATTCCCTGCCAATATTACGTAATTAAAAATAAGGGTCAGATATTTCTTGCGAGTGCCTTACAGAGGGGAGGGGGAGTCAAAAAGTTAGCAAAAATGCCTTACATAATTTATTTGAACGGTTTTCAAGACGTATGTGCTTTGTTTTTCCTGGAGGAGAGTGTCATAAGAAATCTGCAAATCACACATTAAGATACACATTTTCTGACATTCGCTATCGAAGAAAATTCTACGTAGATCTCATTTTCCGACTCATTCAGGGAAAGCTCGATTTCATCGATGAATGCAGAGAGAAAATCGATCGGAAAATAACAACGAAAAGGAAATCGATGAATATAAATAGGATCGAGCGGTGATCTCTTTATGAGTCAGACGCAGAAAACGCAGACAAAAGTGACTCATATAAAACGAGGAACACGAAGTAGGTACACGCTTACACGGGGCCCATTGCCAGTCGTCATTGAGTCGGTGCTGCCATTTCTGGTATCAAAACTGGAATAAAAACGGATGATACAAGTCGAAACATCGCGTCTTTCGATTTCCGAAATCGCAGATTTTCGGTCGCACTTGATTTGTCAGGGAGGAAATATTTTTTGGAAATATTGACATCAGTTTGCGGCATTGTTTGCATATTCAGGTTAGGTTTTCCTACATCTCTTTCCTAGAGCCCCTCTATACTGAGAGTAAAGATAATGCAAATTCATTTCTGATTGGTTCCCTATTTTGTTCCTGTTGTATTATTGGTGCAGAGCACACCAAGCCACTGGTCTCTGAAATATATTTTGTTTGTCCATAAAATAGTCGACGCTCTATGGAGGAGGTCCGAGCTTGCATTACAGTTGCGTAACAGAGGAGAGGGAATTGTTCAGGGTTGCATTGCATACCGTTTTTGGCGAGTGATGCAGATTTTTCGAAGATACGAGATGAGAGACCAGCAAAAAGTGATCATTTTTTGTCTAAAATGTATCACAAAACACAGTTTGAACGGGAGTGCAGTACGAACAAAGCGTTGCGTAATTTTTTTGGGAGTGCAGACCTATCTCACAAGTGCGTTATGGGAATAATGAATACAGATCCATATATTTTAGCAGTATAGTACTCTGGTCAATCTGTAAAATGTAAAAGAAAAAGTAAAAAGAAAAAAAATTTAACATCCTTTTATGACAGTTTTGTACCGACGCGACGTGACATAAATAGAGCTTCTCAGGAGACTTTAACGCCAGGCTAAGAAAAAAAACCGTTTTAAAAAAAATTTAACATCCTTTTATGACAGTTTTGTACCGACGCGACGTGACATAAATAGAGCTTCTCAGGAAACTTTAACGCCAGGCTAAGAAAAAAAACCGTCTTAAAAATTTTTTTACAATCCTTTTATGACAGTTTTGTACCGACGCGACGTGACATAAATAGAGCTTCTCCGGAGACTTTAACGCCAGGCTAGGAAAAAAAAACCGTCTCAAAATGTATTCTGACAAGGTGTCCATGATTATACAGTTCACAAATCTAAACATTTAAGTTCATACGGAACATGTCGCTTAACAACTGAAGATCTCCACTCGATCGCATTGCTATGATCCTCAGCGCGAGGTCTCTAAAATGTATTATTGTCTCTGAGTATATGAAACCGACCTACACTTACAAAAATATTGTTCTTGTGTTACTTTTGGTTAATATAGGAAGTGAAACGCAAACCGACACAAAGTTTGTGTTGATTTTGGTACAGTTCGAGGTGAATGTAGCACAAAAAACAATGAAAAGACTGAGAGAGTGCATTCCTCCGATTGCAGCGTTGGTATCCACCACTCGTTTTTCATGAAATTAAGTAATTCAAGAAAATTAGCTGAAATTTTCTTTTAAAATTGTCAACTGAAGGCTGGGGTTATTGCGTGTTTTACTTCCCGTACTAACCAAACTTTTGTGTTGCAATGTCTCTCTGTGTATTTGACGGAAGGCTGCACGGAAAAAAATAAATTGCTGATTCCATAATTCAATTGCTAAAAACAGTGAGTGCAATGTTTCAATGTAGATTTTACAACAAAAAAATGCTACTTTAACCACCCCCGTGGTGAATTAGTTTACAATGTGGTTAGAGGAGCATTTTTTTGTTGTAAAATCTACGTTAAAACATTGCACTCACTGTTTTTAGCAATTGAATAGTTGAATCAGCAATTTATTTTTTTCCGTGTGGTCATAGAGGATCCGGGCGCAGCTCCAAAAGTCTTCCGAATTCGATTCCTCGCTCAAGGCCGGGGATTCCGTCTAAAGCTGGCAATGGCTCGAGGCTCGAGGCCCTGGATTTCCTCGTGGGCCCTCTTCGATGAGTCCATTCTCACGGCTTTATTATGAAAACAAACGCATGAGCCCAACACGCGGCCAACTTGTAACTACACAAGCACGCGGTCCTTCGCTCATACGTTCCATCGGCCACGGAGGAGCCGGCCGGCGCATTGATCCCGACCTCCTGATGATGGGTCAGTTGCGCCGCCGCCAGTCTCGTAATCGTGTTATGATGGTTGATTCTTAACGATGAGCAAAAAATAATTGGATCCAAAGACAAAGCTTCTACGTCCAATACTAACAGTCCCCTCACCCTTCGAACTTAAGAAGCTCCTTGTAAAAGATGTAACCCTTTAGAAGGAGGAGGAGGAGGGCCTGAGCCTGCGTAAGGCAATACTAGAATTCTGCCATGCTATGCTATGGAGGAACGCCGTATAAACTTTCGAGAGTTGCCAAATTTCTCCGAATAAAACAAGTATTTTTGAGAAAATTTATTCATATTTCTACTTGAACTTTTCAGATATTTTAGATAAAAATGCGAACAAAATTGGCTGAAACATTTGCCGAAAAATTCAGCCAAAACCTCGCGGCGAGGAATTGGGTCTATTCCTCCGCTCGGAGGGAACGCGTGGACGAGGTATTGCACCAATTCCTCATTAGGTCGTTGGCGCGTCGTTGAGGATTTCCCTAGAACCTCGAGGACGAGGGTTTACGCTCGACGAGGACAGTATTTGGTCGATTCCTCTCCTCTGCTCCCCTCCGCTCGCGAACCCTGGTTGGGTACTCCACAACGACCGAACCTTTTGTTCGTTAAACAGAACTTTAGGATTGAGCCGAACAGAAAGCACGAACTTAAAGTTCGACGATCGAACGATAAAGAACCGAAAGTTCAACATGAATAGGACGATTAAACGACGATCGAATCCACCCAACTTAACTACCGGGGGTATACAGAGCAAGAGAGTAACTTAATTACCAAGGTTTATACCTCGAGACTCTCCCTTCTCTTATCGACAGTTGATTGAATTCGAAATATTGCGAAATGGCAGGGCAGTTCACGGCCCCAATGGAGAATTCCGCACATTTTCAAAAGCTCTGACGGTAAAAATAGTAAAGATACTTCAGATTCCCGCTCATTAAGGTGTTAATGATTAATGTTAAGTTATAATGACCAAAACCTTGAGACGCCTTTGAGTGTTAGAACAGGATTAGTGAGCGCCGATGAAGAATTTTAATCATAAAAAATATTATAGAACACCTGCAATAAAATCATCTTACGAGTGACCATGTAGAAATTAAAGCAAAGTTTTATCGATTGTGAGCCCATGCAGGTTTGTTACATGCAAGTCACCCAAAAAATTCCTAATGAAAATACTCGTAAAAATCAGTGGCGTGGCGTGCTTTGCGATCCATCGATATTTCTCCATTTAAAGCTGTGGTATATAATCGATGATCAAGGTTTCCGCTGCGAACACCCTGTTTATCGATACTTTTCCATAGGTTTAAATGCGGTCGATCAATCGATATATCGCAAAGCACGCCACGCCACTGGTAAAAATGATGTGAGTAAAGTCGTTAGTAGATACAGACAGTGTGAAAACGAAGCCGTCTCTGAGAGAGAGCCTTAATCCAAGCTTTTGCCGTTTCGTTCATAATTTGCGCGGTCACAAGCACAAAATTTGTGATCTACTAGGCACCCCGGTGGTCGCTGCCAAAGTAGTTGTAGTGACAACCAGTGTAGTTGGATGTACTGTTGAGGTAGTTACCGTAAGAACCCTGCGGTCACAAGATGCCTCTCAGCTAGCCACTTTATGCGGCAACAAATTTTTCCATGCAGGTGGTCATAATTATTGCTACCTGCATGGAAAAAGATTGTTGCTCCATAAACTACTGCACGATTATCACCGATTTTTCTTTTTTTCACAGAGGCTGAAGTTCAAAACTACCACGAACAGTGCATTTTCTTGCAGATGAACTACGAGAAAATCTCGTTGCGAATTTCACCAAATTTTCACCTTTTCCATTTTTCCAAGGAAAATTTTCTCAGATGTCACGTCCATTCGTACAAAAATAAATTGTCCTTGGCGATCTGTAAACGTCGCAATTCATTTACGCCCTTCAGCAAAAAAATCGATTCAATACGTTGTTTCTTAGTCAATGGAACAAAAATCCATTAAGAAGTTGCAAAATTGGCTAAATTGATTCAATTTTTGACAGGATTATAAGTAACTATGTAAGTTTTGTTAAAATGCGTGTAATCCGGCGAAAAATCAGTGTAATAATAAAAAAAATTGTCCGGCAGTTTTCACGTGAGAAAAAAAAACAATTGCGAGGGTAAATTTTGCAACGTTAAAATGGAGTTCAGTCGTGAGCGTTGGAATGTAAATTGTATGTATAAGGCTCCTGGTTTTAAGGCCCAGATACATCTGCAAGTTACAATCGCTTGTGGAAAGTGAAACACCAATAGACTGAAATCCTGGATCCTTTTATCTCTTTTTTACAATATGGCCTTGTGACTGTCCCCGAAAAAAGTTTCTCCCAGCGGATCGAAATCCTGGCTTCCTATTGGTGTTTTACTTTCAACAATTACTCGTAACTCACAGGCGTATCTGCCACTTCAGAGACAGCTTCACTTTCTTGACGAATGCAGGCTGAAAATTGCAAGTAAGACAGTACCGGCGGTTTTTCTGGTCCCTCGTTGATGACGCTTGAGCTGTCTAAGCGTGGTCATAGCCAGGGTCGGCGACGGTGAGGGGAAATCATATCAGCGGAGCCGGAGTTGCGCGATCCGCAGAGGCCAGAGGGTTCCCAGAGCTCGGAGGAGGAGGAGGAATAATCAGGAATCAGGACTCCGGCGCTGCCTCCACCTGGGATTAGACCACCAATCTAATTAGCCCCGAGTCGAGTCCACAGATTTCTGCTCCTGAATTTTCATAATTAATCCGCCCGCGCTCCATCGCCGTGGTTTCCGCCGCAATTACAGGGCCCGCACTCGAAAAGCTCTTTGTTCCCCGGTCCGGAGGCGATTTCACTCGTCAAAGCTCCCCGCCGCCGGGCAGTGAGATCTCAGCGCGTGCAGCGTTTACTAGTGATGTTGCTCATTCGGGGGAAACAAATGAATGATGGTGCACTGGGGGGAAAATGACATCGATCAAATAAGGAGCTTTTGATTGCAGAGACACCCTGGGGTAAAAAACACATTGGATCTAGAGTCCAGCAACTATGAAATGAGCAACCACTCATTTCAACCAATAGGATTGCTCCATGCACCCTAAGTCCTCTTCGTCTACCGCTACGTCTACCAATTTCAACAATCATCCCGCAGAAGAGGGTCTCTTGCACTGGAAAAAAAAACACATTGGATCTAGAGTCCAGACTCTTAAAAACATCGACAAGAAAAAATACTCTTGATTCAATCAGATTTAAGCTAAAATCAAGAACCAAGCCTCTTAATTTGAGCGGATTTCCTTTTGATTTAAGCTTAAATCTGATTGAATCAAGGGTATTTTTTCTTGTCGATGTTTTTAAGAGTCTGGACTCTAGATCCAATGTGTTTTTTTTTCCAGTGCAAGAGACGCTCTTCTGCGGGCTGATTATTGAAATTGGTAGACGTAGCGGTAGACGAAGAGGACTTAGGGTGCATGGAGCAATCCTATTGGTTGAAATGAGTGGTTGCTACAGACTAAGGGAGAAATTGATGGACTAACTACAGGGATGAGTTAGTTGGTCGTTATTTAGTCTATTAACTGATTATTGAAATTGGTAGACATAGTGATAGGCAAAGAAGACATCAGGGATATATGTATAGAGGAAGCTTTTTGGTGGAGGCGGGTGGTTGGAATGGACAAATGAGGTAGGTAATAGGCTAACTAACGACAACTCACGGGAGACCTGATAATTACTCCATCGTTTTCTTCCGTGGTCTAAAGGAACCACTCATTTCAACCAATGGGATGGCTTCGTGCTACCTATGTCTTCTTTGTCTATCGCATTGTCTAGCAATTTCAACAATCAGCCCGCAGGCTTCTTGGCGACAGGTGGAAACTTTAACTTTTGAGGATTCAACGCTTCTTCATGGACAATTTTAAGGTAGCAGAAGTTCGTCAAGGTTGCTGTAATTTCTTCATCTTCAAATTCCCAGACTGTCCCGAACTTTTCCCTGACTCCAAAGTTTTCGGATTCCCTGGTTTTCCCCAACACTCGAATAAAACTTCCATTTTGATTTTTTTCCTTTGAATTTTAGTTCTTTCTTGCTAAATGCAATTCATATTTGGAAGACTTGTTGGAGGTGCTGCATCACCTGAAGCTCATTAATTAACGACAAGGTAGATGCTTGTTGTTGCCTAATAACTTTCCATAAATGTTGAATCATTAAAAGTAAAAGTTTTCACATATCGCAAAGAGTTTAGAATGGGGTCTGTAATTGTCTATGACAGGGGCGAAACCAAGAAGTTCGGGTCCAGAGGGTCCGATTCAGTGGCGTGGCGCAAATTGCGATAAATCGATTGTTATGCCATTTAAATCTATGGTGAAGAATCGATAATTATGGTGTTCGCATGCGAACACCCTGTTTATCGATCCTTTTCCATGGGTTTAAATGACTTAAAAAACGATGTATCGCAAGTCACGTAACGTCACTGGTCCGATTCGAAGCTGATGAACCAAAACCTTTGCCAAAAATGGGACATTTTCCGAGGAATGTGCCAAAAGATATAAATCGAAATCACCCAACGGAAATCTGAATGGCAGCATCTCACAAAAACCTTTCACTCTATGGGCGACTGAGAATGCAGATCTTTTCCAGTTCACGGTCGCGTAATGTAATTGACTGAAATATGCGGAAAAATACAGAAATATATGAGTGGCCAGGGAAACGCGCAGCACATTAAAATGACACCGTCGTAATAATTCTCAGAACAGAATGTGATGCGGCGATGTCACAAACGCACCGGTACTTTCTCTTCTCTAGCTTGATAGAAAATAGAACTGACAATGAGATAAAGAAGTCTGCAGACATTGATTGTGAGTCTACTAGTCTTGGTCAAACGTGTATCTCACACGAAAATTCGTGAGCATAATATAGGTTGCGTCTCGAGGTTTGGCATATTCTGATCTTGAATTCAATGCTCGAACCCGACGCGAGGTTAAGGTCAGAGAAAAAGCCATGCGAAATTTTACGAATTTTAACGGATTGTTTATTCTGCCTGCAGAAACACACGTGACGAGAGGAGTCTAGGTAAGCGTTGTCAACCATGATATGCTACGTGCATGAAGTCGAGAACCATAACGCACGCTTGTAGAGTCAGCTTTCCGGGTTCAGTAACCAGCCGGAGGTTCCAAATCTATGAACCGCAACTTCAGCCGTTGAACCTGGTACTCGAAGTCTTGCGATCATCCACATTGAGACGATCGCAAAAACCCCATACCATGGACCCTCAATTTCTGAACACAAAGCTTTTAGCTTAACGTAGGTATACTGACATTCAAATTCTATACCTAGTTTAGGCTTCATACTAACCCCTTTCCAATCGCTCTGAACTAAGAGAATCTCTTGTAAACCTGAAAGGTTGTCTGCCTTGAGACGCGGTGATGCAATTTGTTAACGGTGTTTTACACGATTTTTTCGCATACCTCACTTGCACGCACTACCCCCCCCCCCCCCCNTTATTTCACACCCACACTTTCCGTCCAAGATTTTCGCGCGCGATCCAATGATAAAATCGTCGCAACTTTCCGAATGGAAACGTCGACAGCGATTTTTGCGAATTTTGCGCAAAAGCGCGACGGCTGACAGCAACCTACTCGCGAACCCACAAAATTCCTTGCAAACTCATACAATTAAGTTTCTTGGAAAGGCGTAAAGCAACATGCCAGTGTCGAAAATTTTCATTTTCTCGCTGAAGTATTCACTCACTTCATTTCCTCGCTCACTCAATGCCCGCACCTCACTCGCGAATTCCGCTCGCTAGACCCTGCACTGACGCAAACGCAAAAATTGTCGCAAACTTACGTTCGGAACCACAGAAGTCAGCGATTTTCGCCAGAGATTCGCGTGGTGACTGATCACGGCTTACTCGCGCATTTCATTCGCACAATCCTAAGGTTAGGAGATCGTCCCACATTTCCGCAAGAACCACATAGATGAGCGATTTCCGCAAAGGCGTCACACTCAAAATGACCGACCGGAGACAAGTGGAGGCCAATTCGCCTAAATCATTCGCACAATCCTAAGGTCAGAAGATCGTCACAAATTCCCGCAAGAACTATATAAATAAGCGATTTCCGCAAAGGCGTCGCACTCAAAATGACCGACCGGAGATATAAGTGGGGGCCGATTCGCCTACTTCATTTGCATAATCCTAATATTTGAAGGTCGCCGCATATTTCTTTAACGAGCAATTTCCACAAATTTGGCGATACACGCAATATTAGTTGGCGAAGACGAGTGATGGCCGATTCGCGCACTTCATTCACAGACTCCGACGATGCGGCAATCGTCGCGAATTTCCAAACGGAGGCAAAGAACTCGGCGATTTCCGGGATTTCGGCGACCGAGCAGAGGTGTGTGAGGACTTAGGGCGGCCCGGGAGGCCGGTGCTGCTCACCTGCGCCGAAAGAAGACCGACGGGCACTGGACTGGCGGGCGCGTAAGACGGCATGAGCAGCGGCGAGTGGCGTAACAGTGGATGATTTTCGGCATCTCCGATGTCGGACTTGGACGTCCACGCCGCGCACCGTGTCGGGCGGAGCCGCTCGCCGTCTCGCTTCGAGTTACGCGCGCGCCGACTCCACTTCCACAACACACGATTGACAGACTTACCGGAATTAACCAGATTCTTACGACGATGATAAAAAAAACCACGAGAAATGACCAACCGAGGCGCAAAAAATGTTGATGTTCAAAAGGCTAAGATAGTTCGGGGTCTTATCGACCCTATTTTGCACTGAGAAAAAAACTCCGGCCGAATAGACTTATCGTGCGCGTTTCGGGTTCAGAGGCCGAAAGTTCCAGGCGTAGCACCCGGATCAGTCGAAGCAACGGCTCCAGCACCCGGATCAGTCGAAGCAACGGTTCCAGCACTCGGATCTTTCGGCCTTTGAGCCCGGAACGAATAGTATGTCTATACAGTCTGTAACTTTTTTTTCAGTGTGGGACTGTTCATAAATTACGTGACGCTCAGGGGAGAAAGGGTATTGTGGAGAGCGTTTTGTTTTTATGTGTTTACGGATAGGGACCTGCGTCATAAAAGCGTTCCAAGTGGGAGGAGGGTCATTGATGCCGAAAAAATTTGCTGCGTAATTTATGGGCGCTCCCTTCAACTCGATAAAATAAAAGTAAATTTAGAGTGGAGCAATTGCAAAAACAAACGTATCATGGTAAAAAGGTGACTTATTTTTTTTGGAAACGTTTTTCAGGTGCTCTTAAATAATCGGAGTTCTAAGTCACCTAGAAGTTTCTAACCTTTGCCACCAGGGGTCAACTATGGCTGGACCTCTTCGCTTTTTGGAGTTTATACTCCCCCAGCCCCCTTCCCAACTTATGTTGGGAAGGGGGCTGGAGGGATGAGCCGATCTAACGTAATGAAACATTGGAGTTGATGATTTGTCCAACGGGCGCCTTTTACCNGGGGGGGGGGGGGGGGGGTGTCAAAAGTCGGACAAAATGACGTAGGTATTACTTGAACGACCACCTGTATGTCTTTCTCATTTCATTGTGCAACTTTATTTTCAGCGACCTGGAGCGGAGAGGGCACGTGTATTTGAGGTTGGAGGCATTTATGCTGTAAAAGAAACTATGTGTATAGGATTTGAGTCAACCATAGTTCCTTTTATCATAGATTCGTCTAGCTAGGAGTTATGTGTTCAGTAGACCATATTAGTCGGGTGTAGAGTTACTTTATCGAGCCTAGCAGTACGTCTCAGAACCAACTGTTTTTCAAAATAGAGGAGGACCTTCACTGGACGCGTTATCCAAGATTACCTTCATTGCTGAGAGCTATTTGCTTGCGAGAGCGAGTGATCTTTTGAAATGTTCTGATGATCAGTACACGACATGCGCGGTTTTTTTGTCCATGAAAAATTATCTACTCAGTCTACAAAGCACTGCTGCCGTGCTGAGGAAGAACGCCGTATGAACACTCGAGAGTTGCCAAATTTCCATTGAAAAGAAATGTATTTTTTCGCAACATTCATGCACATTTTTCCTCGAAATTTTCAGATATCTTAGGTTAAATTGCGTACAAAATTGTCCGACAATTTTGGAAAATAATATTCAGAATTTTCCCAGTAAAATCGGTTTTTATTGGAGGATACTTGGCAACGTCTGAAGGCTCATACGGCGTTCTTCCTTAGCACGGCAGACTGCGAGCCCTATGGCAACTGCCATATTCATTCCCTGCAGACTTTTATAATTCTGCCAGTGCCTCTTCGACCACGTACCACGATTATCAAGCTGTAAGTTGCACTGAGAAAGCAAACATTTCCAACGACGTTGAGCACAATATGCTCCTTCAACAATTCGGCAGGCGATTTTGAAACACTGTTACTTCACCTCCTCATACGCCGGATCCACAACCACCCCCCCCCCCCCCCC
>NW_017547211.1:2351604-2381044 GCF_001854935.1 Bemisia tabaci | reverse complement strand
ACCGGGACAGGAGTCTCCTGAGGAAGGATAGCGTTCTGACGTCACGCTTGGCCGATTCTCTCTGGCACGGCTTTAATTGTTTCCATAATTTATGAATCTTTTGTTTCCTTTTCGCTTAGAATTTTTATGTCATTTAATTATGGCCGAAGAGCAGCCGTAGGAGCGGGTCGCCACCCAGATTCGCCCATCCTGCTGCTCCACCCCGCCGGGAAACACAGTGTCACTGCTGGCGTCTGTGACGATTCAATTATCCGCGAAAAGAACAGATGTTTTGATCATTTCCCTGATTCAATAACGGTATAGACTCTTAGAAAAGATCGTATTCGTCACATCAAACGGGTGAGATTGTATCGATATCGATTGGCTCAAGACATAAACATAGCCTCAAAAGTCAATTGAGTAATCTGACGGAACGGAATTCTGCGATAGATGTTTGATTCGTATGAGTGCTAATTGACCAAAGATAGTAAACTTGCTACGAAATTCCTCATTTTCAGGTTTTCTGACAAATATCCTAACACTTTGGTTTTAGGGTATGTTCTATTGTTTTGAACCAAACAATTACATCAAACCACTATATAAAATACGATCCATAGGTGTGATAGTCACAGGAACTTAGAGCGATTCCCGGCCATGGGCAAGCCATTCGTTAATGATAGGGAGTTTTAAAATTGACGAGGGATTATAAAATTCAGAAATGAATTAATTCACCAGCGTTGATTATTCTGCTTTGAATTTAAGTAGTGTTTTCTTTCTCTTCTTCTGATCATAGTATAGCGGCTGACACACTCGCGTAAGTTTGCGTGTAATAAAATCGGTGACCTAAGTTGGGTCTGGGTCGGACAGGCAACTAAACTAACTGCGTGGCAAAGCGTGGAGTGTCACAGAGAAATGAAGGCGCTTCAAACTGCGATCGAGCTTTTGAAGTCATTCGCCAAGAAACCTCCTGAAAGCCGAGGCGAATTTTGCGATTTACAGAAGCGATACTTGAGCCTTGAGCCTTTCTTCAAATTGCTGGTAATTCTTAATCGTCTACGACAAAAGCACATGTATACCGAGAGAAGAATGACCATTAAGATATTTTTTGCCGGTGGTCTTTTTGATGAATTCATGTCAGTATGAAAAGACGATATATATCTTGGCTATGCAATAAAGTGAATTTCGATTATTTTGTCGTATCGAAATAGATTGAATATTCGGACTGTCGCGAAAGGAAGATCAATAGGTTTTGAAAAATACTGTTTGCACAATTGTCTTGGCACTAAAAGTGGCCTGTTAGAGGCGTCAACCATTTCTAGTAATCTTTAGCGTAGTAAATCACCTATCTACGGGGTGCACTATCGCATTGAAGGATTTCACTTCATGCACTTTCAAAGGCGATTGACTTGGTAACTCGGCGTTCAAGAACCTATGTTTTGCTAAAATAAAATATTCATCAATAAAACATAATTCTTCAACCTCGCGACTGTGGGTCAGTCACCCACTGGATTGGTTCTCGCGAATGTTTGGGGTGAATTTTGCTTCGGAAGAAAATGCTTCTTTTCCCACGGCACGTCTTAACAGTGAGATCTTACCTCTACAGACCGATCGTAACCTCGAAAATATTCTTCAAGTGATGCCGTGGTAAGGTTAGGCAGGGTGCAATAAATGACGTCACCTGCGCTTCCAACTGCACTTGCTCGTAAACGCTGGCCGAGGAAGACGAGGAGTGAGTCGCATGCTTGATTTAATTGATAGCATGCGTGCATGTTCTCGATGGCTAGACGAAACTGCCAGATTTAGTAAAAAATCTAGTGCTCTGGTCTGGTGTCTAAATATCAATTTCTCCGACATTAAAACTATATCTGATAAGTATTTTTGGGAAGCGGCGTGGCCAAAATGTGGAAGATGACCTCATTAACGAAAAAAAATAGGAAAGGTATACTGGTGTATACCTTTAATACGTATAATAGGGTCGTGAACTTCAGACTTCTTAAAAGATATCTTTATCAAAAAATAATCCTATGGGAAAATTGTTGAAATTTAAATGGTTTGAGTACAGCCTCTTGACTGTTCCTGACTTTTAACCCGAAAATGTAAGAATAGATGAGGGAATAGAGGAGAATGTAGGAAAAGGCAAGTGCAGTTTTTGAAAAATTGAGACATTAATGATTTCAGGTGATGCATACCTATTCTGTGTAAAATTCGCTCCCAAATTTCAATTTTTATGCGTCAAAAAGTCAGTTTGAACTTTCTTTCCGCCATAAGGAGCCATGTAATTTCGAAACTTCAAACAGCACGTATTTCTCGAAATTGCAAAAACTGCACTTATGCGCCTTGTCTTCCAAGCGCCTCAGATGAATTTTGTCGTTTGTCCATTAGATAAATCCATCTGCTCTTACTATTTTCCCCCACAACTTGATGCACTTGATTGTGTCCTTCACGTGAGGTAGCATTCGTAATTTTAAGCGTGCCAGTAGGGCTCGCTTTTTGAAATCACTCGGATGTACCATAGTACAGCACACAGATCAACCAATGCTATTCAACGGGTCGTCCAAATACTTTTTTCCTCGCACCCGTTTCTTTGTCTTTGAACCATTACACTGTCAAGCCCTGATGGTCTTTTACCAAAAAATCTAATGAACTGCTAATTGNGATCTTACCTCTACAGACCGATCGTAACCTCGAAAATATTCTTCAAGTGATGCCGTGGTAAGGTTAGGCAGGGTGCAATAAATGACGTCACCTGCGCTTCCAACTGCACTTGCTCGTAAACGCTGGCCGAGGAAGACGAGGAGTGAGTCGCATGCTTGGTTTAATTGAGAGCATGCGTGCATGTTCTCGATGGCTAGACGAAACTGCCAGATTTAGTAAAAAATCTAGTGCTCTGGTGTCTAAATATCAATTTCTCCGACATTAAAACTATGTACCTAATAGGTATTTTCGGGATGCGGCGTGGCCAAAATGTGGATGTTGACCTCATTAACAAAAAAACAAACCATAGATATGGTCTTCTCTGCAAATTTTGAATGAAATCGAACAGATAGATTCTGAGATATTGCTGTAGACAGATTTGGGGGACGCCTGACGGACGGACACACATTTTATTCAATTATGGTTATTTCGACTCCTGGGACTTAAAACTTCTAGAAATTATGAAATTCCAACTCCCCCTCCCCCCTCTTGCAGGATGAAAATGCTTTCTCTACCCTAGGGTAGCCGAAAAGTAAAAATAGGAAAGGTATGCAACAAATAGGGTCGTGAACTTCAGACTTCTTGAAAGATATCTTTGCCTGAAAATAATCCTGGGAAAATGCTTGACATTGAAAAGGTTTGAGTATAGTCTCTTAACTTTTCCTGATTTTTAACCTGAAAATGTAAGAATAGAGGAGGGACTTGGAGGACAAGGCGCACAAGTGCAGTTTTTGAGAAATTGATACATTAATGATTTCAAGTAAAACTATTGTCTTTGATTCATATTCTGTGTAAAATTCGCTCCCAAATTCCAATTTTCATGAGTCAAAATGTCAGTTTGAACTTTCTCTCCGCCATAAGGAGCTTGTAATTTCAAAACTTCAAACACGTATTTCTCGAAATAGCAAAAACTGCACACATGCGCCTTGTCTTCCAAGCGCCTCAGATGAATTTTGTATATTAGATAAATCCATCTGCTCTTACTATTTTCCCCCACAACTTGATGCACTTGATTGTGTCCTTCACGTGAGGTAGCATTCGTAATTTTTTTTTTATTTTTTAGAGGGAGGGGGCATGTACAAAAACAATCTCAAAATGTATTCAACTGTTAGGTACTTGTTAAAACGAAGGGGTTGGCTGCTGTCACAAAAAACGTATCATTCTTACTGCTTTCACAAAAATCGCGGAGCTCCAATCCTGCGATCCAGAATTTTCGGAACCCCTGAAATTACACCGAAACAAAAGTGAAGTTGCTTTAACATTCCGGATGTAAAAAAAAGGAGTGCGAGAACTCACGAAATGCTGAATCACCCGCTACGGCAGCTAGTTTTACATTTTGAGATTGCTAAAATAACAGCTGTAGTAGTCAATTCAGCATTTTGTAAGTTCTGGCGCACTTTTTTTACATCCAGAATGTTAAATCAACTTCCCTTTTTCTTCAGTGTAAGGATGTATATAAGATGAAAATTTTGAGAATGAAGGAGCTCAGAGTGATGGTTTGAAATACTTTTCCTCGAAGAAACCTGGCGACCAGGGGGTGGACTGCAAGGAAGCCCTCGACGCTCATGACGTCATAAAATGAGCTCTTAAGTCGGCGGCAGCGCTCCCCACGAAATGACGATGTCTCATTCTCCGTTCACGAGCTCGAGGAATCTCTTGATTAGGTAATTTGCCGCGGCAGAAACTGGCTCAATCACATAAATTCTGGCACGGATAGTTCCGGAGGTATGCCGAAAAAATGTCAACGTTTACGATGGATGCGTCGGGTCGCGAGTGTGAGAATTGTGAGGATATTAAAAGATGAAATTGACAAAAATTAAGACACGTCCGGATACCGGTGCGGTGGGCGCTCTGCCCCTGTGAGTTTGGTCCTCACAGTGGGCTGCAATAGACTAGCCTGTGTCACATTATCAAAATACTCCATCCAAATGTAAAGGTTAAGTTCTGTGATTGGTCTAAGCCATCGAATAAGCCAATCACAACACCTGACCTTGATGTTTTGATGACTAGCTTTGATAGTGTGACACAGGCTATTGTTGCACACCAGAGGTCCGGGCAACACAATAAAAAAAAGTATGGTAACATCTACTAGAAGTCTACTTGATTTTTCACACAGTGATACTATTTGGTGAAAATAACCAGAATAATAGTAATATTCAACAGAAATTTGGTGATACTTACCATAATATGGTAAATGTTCCCATAGAGTCTGATGTTTATTATCATACTTGTATCACCGTGGCAGAGTATGGTAAAATCTACCATAATTTTTTTCAGTGAGAGAAGACATCATTTGACTACTTCGGAAATCGAAAAATAAAGCGAGAGACGAAGAAGACAAAGGGAAAATTGAGCGATCCTAATCGTGGAAGCAGGTAGAGTGCAATCCTAGACACTTCACGACAAAAGTCTAACTTTGTATGAAAATTCTTCAAACGAGAATCCTACTTATGTTAACTGATGTTGAAGGTTCAAAAAACAAACCTGCTTAGCCGTCAAATTTCTAAAGTCTGCCCATTGTGTGATTCAAAACTGGAGCAATTTTAGAGCTAAGTTTAACGTTGGTGCCGATAATATCTACGTCAATTTGACGGAATAATCGAACAGTTTTCGGAAGCGTTAATTTATAGTAATACTTAATGTATCTCAACACGAAGATACTCTTTCAAGGCGCCCGCCAAGGCTCCGCCGAAACTGTTAAGTGAATGAAAAAAAGAGAGGAACTTTCCTTCACGTCACCTTTTCCTTTTAACCGCGCTGATAAAGGTCTCAATAGTAATTGGGGCCATCATTTTTATGGAGAGATTTGAGATCGAGTGAGAGACCTCATAGCTTCCGTCTCCTCTTAAACAATTTGAAACAAGAGGATTAATAACGAAACACTAAGATAATTGCTTGATGAGTTGACACTTTGTTATACTTGAATTTCCGAGGGAATGGAAAGAATTGCCTTAGCATTAATCTATTTGATCTTTTATTGTGTTGTTTTTAGCTTAACGTTTTGTAAAGAATATGTGTCCAACAATATCGGAATTGTGGAATAACATTAATTTCAGTGCTCCGATGAAGAGGTAAAATGAAGTCTTGACACCGTCTATTGGAAAAGCGTTTTTTTAAATACCATCATCGATCCGCAGCAACTGCTAAAACGCAAGTAATGAACGTGCATAAGATAATGAGCCGTAATATAGCACACGATCATGCATCATTTTGCACTGTCAACACCTCCTTCCTCTTGAGGCCATCAGCGGTAAATTAAAAGTTAGACCACCGTCGAATTTTAAGACAGCCGCTCCGCGAGAAGCTTAATCAAAATTTATGTGGGTAATTAGGCTCACCCACTTCAAAAGACTAATTTGTTCTCGCACGCTGATTTTATGCGTACGCTGGTCTCGGGGAAAATTAATATAACCACTGGTCCATAAATGAGAAAGTTTTGCCTCTCTTTAAATTGGATAATAAAGCTGCACAATATACCACATCATTTGAAGTAGCGGGCATCATATTTAACGGCCTCCAGTATATTCCAGGGCTCACAGATTGACGTGGTTTAGGTGGTTTCTGCGCTAATCGAGCTAATTAGGTGAGCGTCAGGATTAGTCGCAACAAAACAGACTACTGGTTTTAATTTCGCACTGCCTAGGCCACGATGGCCAATTGTGGGATAAATTCCGCGATTTTTTACGTGAACCGCGGTCCAAATAAAGGACTTAATGTCGAGATCTGTCAAGATTGGGTCTGAACAAGCTGCAATTTGTCAATTGTTTAATTGCCAGAATTTTAGTATTATGACTGCATAATTCTAATGTAATGTTTCCTCATGCCTATTGTTGACATGGCCCGAGCATTCTGACCAAAAAGAGAGACGGTTTGTGGGCATTCGCCGCCGGCGATGATTACGATGAAGGCGTATTGCGTCAAGCGAGATTGAAGGCGGTTCCGTTGTGAGAAAGTGCATTAGTGCGGAGACTGCTGACAGATTCAGCAGATTAGGCAATTCATGTTTTAACGCTTGTATGTCGTCAGGAGGTGACGGAGATAGAATATCAGACATTAGGTTTGGGAGTAACTTTGGTATTGACTAACAGGATGCATAACGCCATCCACTGTCTTTCCAAGGAGGCGTTATAGGTGTCAATTTTTAACTTAAAATAAGGGGCGTTTAGACGGATGTTTCCATCCACCAATCACCACACTGTTAAAATTTTGAAGTGAAATTCTGGGCTGGAATCTACAGGGTGCCCAATAACCGCGAGTGATGTGAATGCGGAGCGGATTCTTAAATGGCTTACATTTTGCAATAAGGAACCACTATCTCGGGTCCATTTTAGAAACAACTTACATGCCATTGGTTTCCCTATGCAGATATGTGCTTTTATGGGAGAGTCAGAGATAGCGGTTCCTTGTTGCAAAATGTCATCCAAATCTCCTGAAGGAGTAACTTACACAATTCAGGAGCGGAATCTACTCTTTTTGCGGAGTGTCATACCCTTTTGTGGTGCTAATTTTACTTCACATTTATATCGCTTGGGGATTCGGGCTTTATATAGACTGCGGCACGGAATTTCACCCCTCGATTTTTCGGAATCTACTTTTTTTGCGGAAAGCCATATCCTTGTTTGGTGTTAATTGGATTGCATTTTGCAAAAAGGAACCACTAGCATTGCAATGATGCTAAGATTGTGCAACTTTATCTTTTGCAATAAATTTGCGGAAATCGTTAAAAACTATGAAATTTAGATGGTAATTTTGGTCTTAAATTTACAGTTTTTAGCGAGTAAAATAGAAACTATTGATAGATAATCGGGTTTTTCCTCCAAGACAAAAGAAGTTGCACAATCTTAGCAACATTGCAATGCTAGTGGTTCCTTTTTGCAAAATGCAATCCAACTAAGGGCAGCCCACGAGAAACCTTTTAGTTAGTCTATTGTTTTCTCCCTTATTACTTTATAGAAACCATCAATTTCAACCGATAGGATCGCTCCATACTATCTATGTCTTTTTTGTCTATCACTCCGTCTATTGATTTCAAGAATGAGCCCGCTGCGGGCTGATTATTGAAATTGATAGACAAAGCTATAGACAAAGAAGACATGGGGGATATGGAGCGATCCTACTGGTTGAAATGTGTGGTTCTTATAGACAAAGGGAGAAAATGATGGACTAACTGTCGGGTTTCTTGTTGGTTGCCGTTAGTTAATCTATTACTTACTGTCTTTGTCCATTGCAACCACCAGCTTCCACCAATCCCTCCACAACTCTTTTGACGTCTTTGTCTATAGATTTGTCTATCAATTTCAATAATCAGCCCGCTGAGGAGTGAGGACCTCGCGTTATAGTTCTTCAGCTTTGAGTTGCGCGGTGGCTGAGGATGGCGTCGCGTCGTCGCCGCTTTTTCTTGCGTTTTAATCGCTCCAGATCATTGGCATGACGACGACAGCGACGACCCCACTCGTCCATAAAAATAACCTACATATTTCGGTTGGCCTCTAATCGCACTCGCACTCGCATCAATCCAACAACCACGGCTGCCATATTTTAACGAAATTTCTACTCTTCATCGTACAGCAGGCTGATTATTCAATTCGATAGACAAAGCAAGAGAAAAAGAATATTCCGGTCGGCCTCTAATCGCACTCGCACTCGCATCAATCCAACAGCCACGGCTGCCATATTTTAACGGAATTTCTACTCTTCGACGTACAGCAGGCTGATTATTCAATTCGATAGACAAAGCAATAGACAAAGAAGACAAAAGCGAAATTGAACCATCCTCACGGGGAAAAAATGGATTGCTGATTTAACAATTAAATTGTTGAAAAATATGTCCGACATGTTTCAAATGTACATTTTACAATACTGCTGTGCTAAGGAAAAATGCCGTTTGAGCCCTCAGACGTTGCAAAATTTATTTCGACAAATCACGGATTTTAAGGGAATTTGTGAATATTTTTTACTCGATTTTTCAGAGGTTTTAAAAAGCTTACGATGTTTATTTACGCCCGGTGTAAATTCATCTTAATTGAAGACTCTTCAAGAGAATGTGGTATCGATGCTACATTCTATGGAGGAAAAGTTCAAGTATATCGCTCTACATAGTTCCACAGACAGGTGGTAGGCTTTTGTGGAACGCCAGAGCGGCTCGTGAAAGGCCATAAAAAAGTCATCCGTCTGACAGCCCGGCATTTTAAAAAGAAGGAAAACTAAGGACGCTGTGACGCGACAATGCAGCGCGACGTTTATTCGCGCTATGATATGCGGTCGGTGGTTTGGAGAAGATGAAGAGGGCCAGTGTTGCCGGGTTTAATAGCAAAAAAATTACACTAGCTATTTTAAGATAATCGACAAAATATTCCACACATTGTTTTTGTCACAAACAACACCCTCCTCTCCAAGTTACATTATAAACTTTTTTCGTATATATTTTAGTGTACTTATAGTTAGATCTTCAAACTTTGGTGACAAACTCCCTAAAAGTCCATAACCAACTTTAAAGGTACTCTCAGTCGATGCACAGTTAGAAAAAGTTTATGATTAAGTTTTATGATTTCGTCCGTGAGGTAAAACAGAAAGTAGGTAACTCAGAATTTCGGATATTTTCTTTCGGTTGAATTGACTGAATCTGTTGGTTGGTTACATTAACCAGATACGTTGGTTGAAAAAATTCAAATCTATTAAGGATGGCCAGGATGGAGCTCATTTAAACGTGAAGTACCTGCATTAGGTCAGGAGGACTTTTTCCCCATCCTGAGACATATCGTAGAAACCTGAGGTTTCGATCAATATGACTAAAAGTTTTTTGATCAGCCGAACCGTTTTTGTCGATCAAATCGGAAGAAAATTAACTCAAAGTAACGAAGGGCACGGACATTTTGAGCTGGGAGCATTCTCTTGAAAAAATTTTAGAATAAAACTCTTGCCGGATAACTGGCAACTAGGATTTCAAAGCGGCCATTATTTTCACCACGAGGAGGATGACGAGTGAGTGAATAACTGAGTTTGTGAATGCCCTTCTCGACTTAACCCTCAATTTAATCGAGCTTTGCACCTCATCTTGCTTAACTTAATAATATTTCTTGGCGCTTCACAGTCCACTGGGACCAAAGAAAGGAATCCAAGAGCTTTGCGAGCGGTGCCTACCTTGAGAATTCTTCACATTCCCCGCGAGGACGAATGACTGAAATGGGGGATCGATCGGAAATTATCGATCTCAAAAATTCCCTACAGCGAGAATAAGAAATGGGATCAATTTGTTGATCCAGACGGATTAACGGTATATATATATTTCCTGTCAACAAAAAGTAAGGAAACATTTACTAGTGTCATTAGTCTTTAATGGTTGTGGGTCAAAGTTTTACGATCGGAAATTTTCCGATCTTATTTCCGAATAGGGAATGTGAAATGATGAACGAGTTTTGGTATACGTATGAAAAAAATGTTCGTTGATTTTAAAGAGTATGAGGAGATGCATGAGAAATTTCAGAATTGAGAGGAAATTGAGATAGATAAAGAACGCTTCTTGTAAAATTAGTAAAATGAGTATGATCTTTAGCGGCAGAGCTAATTGCAAGTAAACCGAGAAATTTTAAAATTTAAAATTCAAGAAGACTTTAAATGAAAATTATGATATGACCGTCTACAGAGAGAAGGCCTTAAGAGCAAGGAGAGTTCAAAGCTATAAAATGTAGTCATTCGTATCATTACCTACACAGAGGAATAGGGACTCGACGATTACTTTTTTTGAGCAGTTGCCGAAAAATATTAAATTAAACTCGAATTTTGACAGCTCAATATTTAAAGCAAGGTAGTGTTTCAAAGAAGTTATTTAAAAATTGAATATGCCATGATCCCGGTTCAAAATTTTTGGATTAAAAGGCAACGTTACGTACTCTTTGTAATTGTCTCCGCACACAAAGGTTTTTCATCCAATGGTTAGTTACGTAAGAATGATTAAAACTGAACCGGCATAATATTGAAAATCGGTCATTCCTTAAGAGAAGCGTAGGTTCAAAAGAATTTCGGCTGACTTACAGACATTGCAAGATTACTCTCTTCCATCCGCAAGGAGCTCTGTGTAGCTCAACCTTGAAACGTCGAACGACTGCCGAGAAAAAAGGGATGCCAATTTTAACAAATGATTCCAGGTAAAACAAATAATAATCATAAAAATTATTAAAAGAGAAAACCTACGAAGAAAACTCTGACCTCAAGATGTCTACCGTCGCGTCATAACAAAATGATCTGCGGTTAAGCTTGCATTTGTAATGGTTTGTGTACTTAGGGCGCATAAAGTGCTGAAGACAGCGCAGCGTGGGGTCGGGGTTTGAAATTGCTCACCGCAGAGGGGTATTTTACGTGATCATCAGCTTGAGAGTGCAGCCCTTAATTTTCATGAAAAGCCTCAAATGACTCAATTACTATTGTCTTTACGTCTCTTACTGGTCTCTTATTATCTGTGAAATACTTTAGGAGAAAAGGGCACTTTTGTACATACCTGCGGTATAAGCGGGCAATATACGGACTACGTGCTGTTATTACAGTGGAAGCCCAAATACCCTTCAGCTCAAGTAACATTTGCACGCGTTTCTGTTAAACGGAACCTGAGACAGGTGGGAAAGAAGCGGTGTGCTCCTTAGTTTAGGGCCGTGGAATGAATAGGAATTGAACCGATTGTTTCCCAAAGCACCTAAGCGCCAATTTCTATTTTCAATATCGGCTTAAAGCGCCTTCATTTTTTCTGATACTTCACGTTTTGTCACGAAGTTAGTCTAGTTGCCTGTCCGATCCAAACCCAACCAGGGTCACAGGTTTCACTACACGCTCACGCTTTCCTCTGGGCGTGTCTGCTTCTAAAATGTTTTAATGGGAGTCAAAGTGCTACGTAGTTCACACAAAAGGCAAAATAATCATATATACATATTATTTCTTCATAGAGACGATATTCCTCAAAAATACACATTTTTACGAAGCAGTCCAAAACAATAGTAAAAGGAAAAAAACAAGGAGGAAAACAGGAAACAAGGTTAAATTAAAACACTAGAAACCCGAGACGTTTCGACTCAAAACTGAGTCATTTTCAGTCGGAATATAAATTAAAAGTTAAAAATTAACGAAGAAAAAACCTGAGACATGATATTTTTTATTTTCAATTTATTTTTCGAATGAAAATTACTCACAGTCGGTTTTTAGTCGAAACGTCTCGGGTTTTTAGTGTTGTATTCTAGCCTTGTTTCCCGTTTTCCCGCTCGTTCTTTTCCCCCAGATATTCCTTAATAGACGAGGCAATCCTGCATCACTCAAACTCTCTTTGGCGCGGTCTTCGGGCACGGCCATGCTAATAGGTGTTATTTGCGAGGAAAATGGGGGCCACAGTCGACTCGGCCGTATCCCGGTTCGGAGAAATCCCAACTCCTCGCTCACAGTCAGGACACCCGGGAGAGGTGGTACTTAGACTTCGGAAAATTGCTGCCATTTTATCAATAATCACGCACGATTTTCCCATGAACTCCGGGTACAAAAGGCGATATTTATCAGAAGTTTGGCAAATTGCTATCAGGAGCTGCAAGAGATGCGCCGCCAAGTGTTACGTCTGTAGAACCGCGGTTGTCCAACCACTAACGAAGTTCTCACTATGAAATAATGAAGCTTGCTCCAATCCTTTCATAAGCGGCTGTGATTACGCGTGCGCTGTACACGCACGTCGAAACTTGAAAAAGTCGAGTAGACATTACTCGAATTCAAAGTGGAGCAGGGGGTGCTAACCCATATCAACCAAAAATACCACAAAACAGGGTAGGAATTCAAATATAGCAAGGAGAATTCCTACGCTGATTTGCTACGCAAGAAATTGGAAATAAATTGAACATCCATTAAATTATTCAAATTGGAGCTTTATTCTCTTCTACTAAATTTTCATTTTTTTTTGTTTTTTAATTTTATTTTTTTTTAAAATTCATCACAGTTATATTCCTCTAAAAAGCGATGAGCTGTAATGTTGTCATGACAACTTTCCTATCCTCTCAGCTTTCGCGGACTTCATGCAGTCTCGCAACCATGGCCAGGGGTGCCGCACTGCCAAGAGGACCGACGATGAGTGGTCTAATCACGGCGATTTGCCTGTTTGTCCGCAAGTAATGTCCCCCGACAAAGTTGCCAAACGACGCTGAATTCACTCTGAGATCACAAAAGAGGCATATAATTGAAGGGATTTCTCAAAAAGTTGACAACTTGGTTTAACGGTCTAGGTACTCGTTCACAGAGTAATACGCGGCCGGAGTGTCATTATTCAATTGAACTTGCAAGCGCACGCGTCACTGTCCGCTATTGGGGACCACTACTCGATACATCTTTTTTTCTTTTTCTTATCAACGGAATGGAAATTATGTTCTAATTTCCGATTGCTTGAAGTTTTTAGAGCGCGTTAAAAGGAACGGCCTGGGACTTCGAACCGATAATGTGGGATGAGGGCATCTAAAGTAAAATGCTCACCATGTAAAAGATGGTATTTTCAATGGCTGAGAGTCAAAATGTTGTGATTTTCATTTGTTAAATGAACAAAGTTATTCGCAATTTTTACGCAAATAGAACTGCGCAGGAAAAAAAGAGGTAGGGGTTAAGACCCAATATGATCAGGGAATAGTTAAAATTGTGGTAGTACCCTAATAAATTACATTGATAACCCAACTGTTGCAGTACTATCTCCATTGTGCCACAAGTAATCGAAAATTTCCATACCATCCAACAAAATGGGGTAGTGCCGCAATTTTAGGACATGACCCCTAACTTTTTTCCCCGTGTCTTTATGGGAAATAAGCTTGTGAGTACGTTACAGAATGTCGGTGTTTGAACTTGAATAATAAAAATTCCCATTACTTGTTTAATTAATCAAAATTAATTGTTAATTAACTATTAATTAATTAATTAATTGTTTCTCATCTTATAACCTGGTTAAGTTTGACTCAACTTTTCCCCTCTTTTTTTCACACTTTTTTTTTTTTTTTTTTTTTTTTTTTTTTTTTTTTTTTTTTTTTTTTTTTTTTGGCTGCTAGGGCAAAATTACCTCATGCTTACCAAAAAGGATAGAAAGGCACCACATTTGGTCCGAGTTTAACAGAAAGGAACTCTGTCATATTTTCATGAGAAACGAATTTTGAGTGATTTTAAGCTCACTATAAGTACATCATTATGTTCTCCTTCAAAAAGTGAGCACGAATACTTGGAAGGATCCTAAATATGAACGGAAAGCTCATATTTGACACTAAAAATTGCGGAAGAGGAGAAGTTTCAACCTCCCCTCCTATATTTTACTTAATGTGACTTGCTTCTCTCTGTTAAATACGCAGTCTACTCAATCTCTCTGCAGCATCAAGCATCATCCTCTCTCAACGTTGAGCCCACCATAAATCAGAGCTCTGCGCCTGTTATCTCATTTAAGTCCACCATAAAAGTGCAACTTTCAATTGCACAGGGACACGCAACTCCTAATTTGAGCAATCCTTGAGCGGAAGAGCTGCATCTAGGCAACCAAAATACAGTTATTGAATAGGCGGGTTTTGTAAACACAACTCGAACTAATGGACGGTTGATCGCGGGACACTGTTGTCGAAGTGTGTGAACCCTCGAAAATATCATTTCTGAAACGCAGGAAACCGTATTTTTGTATCTTTGAGACGCAGTTTTATTACCTCCGGTTAAGATTTATTCCCCGATTAAAATTTAACAGCTACCCTGAGTACCTGTTAAATGCTATCCTCTGGTTTGCTTTTTGGTTTTATCGTGTTATTGTGTTCTGGAGGAACCGCAAATGATACTTGGGTTTGAAGAAAAATATTGTGTGACGTAAATATCCCGAAAAATGTTTATTTAAAATTTTGCGTAGTGTTCGAGATAAACTTTGACTGAGACTGGTAGGATTGGCTCTTATTGTCAACTTTCAAACTGTCATAAAGATGACGGAAATTTAGTATTAACTCAGTATGAACCATTATTGTGCGATTAGTACACTGTCAACATTTCTCATAATTATTCATAAGAAGGAGCCTTCGGCGTGAAATTATATCGATAAGTATAACGTTACCGAGAGGGAACGGCAACTTGTGGAGGAGTCAGAGGAATTCACGGTGACTCAACACGAGAGAGTTTACTTTTACCAAATTGTTTCGGTCTCATGCTAACAATATGTACTTAAACTTGAAGTAAATTGGTCAGGTATTAATTGAATGAATGACAGTCAGAGGGGCTCAATCACTCCGCGGCGTGGTGAAATGTCATTGATGATTAAATTGATTAACTTTGACCCAGCGGCGGACGACGAGATCCGTTAGTTTGTCGTAAATTGTAAGTTTTGACAAAAATTCCGTGAAATTTTACCACAAAACGTGCACTCGTCAAAGAACTTCAAGCTGGACTACATTTCGCAATTAGGAGCTACAATTACTGGATCAAACGTAAAAACACTTATGTGCATAGAGAAACTAATGAAACATACGTTGTTTCTAAACTGAGCCAGAAATTGTAGTTCCTAATGATGTAGTCCAGTTGTCAGGCGAAACTCCGCAAGTTCTCTGGCTCTCAGCAATTGATTTTAACCATTTCACGTCGAGTTTCCTTTTTCCTGAAACCGTCACAATTAAAATCATGATACCACAACGATCCACTTTACCAGTGTGAAGTCAAGTTCGTAGATAAAGTGATGCAGATCATCTTCTCTTGCCTGTTTTTGAATGATTAATAATCAGGAGCAGGCAGTGGTATTAGTTTCAGTGTCAAATCGTTGCCTACCTGACATAAGAGCGTAACTACACGCTGCAATGAACCCTGTCTTCCATACAATTCAATGCTTCTCCGGGCTCATCTCAATGTCTAGTTACGCCCTTGTGTCAGCCAAGCGACGCGATGGTAGGGCCCTGGTTGCGTGCCCAAAGGCGGTAGGCACAGTTAGGTCGTTCTTGTGAGGCGACCAGCCCCACCGAAGCCCGGCTCCAGGCTCGAGAATCAGGATCAGCAATCGCATGCTTCAACTCCCGGTTGGAGCATCGAGGTTGCCATCGGTGCTGATCGGCTGATTCCGAGGCCTCGTTCTGAGATTCGCCCAAAGTGCCAAATCATACAACCGGGATTGAAGGAATTGAGCAAAAACCAAAATAAAAGAGATGAAACGAAGAAAAACAAAGGTTCTGAATTTTAAAAAAGGTGCAAGCCTTTGAATAATATAGCTTACGGTCTTCGGCATCACTAATATTATTAAAGCATAGTTAAAACACCAAAACAGAGCAATATGATAGCAATATCATGTCAATAATGCGGTTAAAATGAAAAATTCCGATCGATAATCAGTGTCAAGAAACACAGCTCACAGGAGAAAAAGTCCCTTGGACCTTAAGTCCAAACTCTTAAAAGACTTGACAAGAAATAATACTCTTGATTCAATCGGATTTTTTCATAAATCGAGAGCCAAGCTTCTTAAATGACTCTAAGCCACCTAATTGAAGCGGATTTCCTTTCGATTCTAGCAAAATCCGATTGAATTAAGAGTATTTTTTCTTGCCAAATGTTTTAAGAGTCTCGGCTCTGGACCCAAGTGACTTTTTTTTGGTTTATGTATCATGCAGTAAAGCTATACGTTTTATAGGGTTTCGATTTTCTGTATTCTACGCTTGCATCTTCAGCTTTAATATTATTTGAATAGGAAATTTTCATCTCCGGAACAAGGCAAAATATCAGCTATTTTAAAAACGTTTGTGCGGTGAACTCTCTCCAACGTCCGCCTGTTGGAACCAACCCCTTGCTCCTTTTCCTCTGCTAGTGTTCAATACCACATAAAGAAGTTTAAAAATAATAAGAAGAATCGATCACTGGAAAAAAAACACATTGGATCTATAGTCTAGACACTTGAAAACATTGACAAGAAAAAGGACTCTTGATTCAATCAGATTTAAGCTTAAATCAAAAGGAAATCCGCTCAGATTAAGAGGCTTGATTCTTGATTTAAGCAAAAATCCGATTGAATCAAGAGTATTTTTTCTTGTCGATGTTTTTAAGAGTCTGAACTCTAGATCCAATGTGTTTTTTTCCAGTGATGATCCTCATTAAATAACAAATTGTCCGGATTTTAAATTGCGAAGCACGACCAGAAATAGGTCAAAAAATTCAACGAAACATTCCAAAATAGCCGTAACTTTATAGCTGCGGTGAAAACTTTCAGGCTAAAGATGGTGCTGAAACGCCCAAAGACCACTTCAGCCGTTGCTTTGGAAAGGGGGAAAAAGACGACTCTTGATTACTGTTTCACTGTGTTGGTTTTCTCCTTGTGCAGTTACGCAAATTCGATTTGCCAATTTGGCAGCCACGTTTGCGGTCCGGGTTCAATAAATGTCTCACAGTCAGTATCACGGGCATCAATTAAAAGCCGTTCTCTGGGCAGCAACGTGAAAGGGGGGGGGCGAGGGGGGTCACTTTTGCTTTCACGGCCACGGTCAGAGAGAAGACCCAGTGCTGCGCCGCGCGGTTCAAAACACGTTGGCTTGGCGCACATTCACTGCAGGATACTGACGCAATCAAAAGGTAGATTTCAAAAAAACGCGAATTTAGGAGGAATTTCCATCAGAGGTATTCTGTTGTTGATGAGAGGGAAGTGAAAGTGCGACGGTGTCGTGAAACTGAAAAAGGTAGTCACGACCGACATACACGTGAAATGTTAAGAGGCTTGGCTCGAGATTCAAGCAAAAATCCGATCGAATCAAGTCAATTTCTTGCCAAACTTTTTAAAAGTCTGGACTCGGGATCCATCGAACTGATCATTGAAATTGTTAGACAAAGCGATAGAAAAAGGAGACATAGGGAGTATGGAGCGATCCCATTGGTTGCAACTGGCGGTTCTTAGAGACTGAAAGGGAAAGTGACGGACAAACTGTCGGGTCTTTTGTCGATTAACTCGTTTGTCCATTGCAACCAACCTCTTCCACCAATAGGATCCCACCATATCCATTTTCTCTCCTTTGTCTATAGCTTTGTCTATCAATTTCAATAATCGGCCTACAGGAGACTTTTTTTTCAAGTGAAGATTTTCTTACACCACCCTCTAGGCAAACTTATTTGTCAAAGACGAAAAAATTATCTATCACGGACGAAGAAAATGTGAAAATCTATAAAATGTACGCTAATCATGCGCTAAGGGCTGGATCAGAATTTTTCGACGAACTCATCATAACATTTGGAAAAATTCACCTACAATGAGCTTACTTATTCACCTGCCTCTCACCGCTTGCGACGAACGCATCCACTGACGCGGTGGAAAAATTTTAGAATGTGACGATGCAGACACCGAGAGTGACCGGTTCAAGAAAATTAGAGGTCAAGTCAAACTCGTAATTTGTCGCAGCAGCAGATGTGCGAGCCGGTATAATTAGGTGAGCAAGTGCAACTCGATGGCCCAACTCTCGAAAGCAACCCATCTACGTCCACCGACCGGGGGAAGGGGGGTTGCGGTATAGGGGAACTCGAGTTCAAGCTACTTAAACGGGGAACAGGTACCTTCGAGAGGTGACAAGGGAGGGGTTCCGTGTCACGTCCTGTCCCGTCGCACACTGGATCGAGAAAATCAGAGAAGTCGGACGTATGGAATTTTCAACTAACACTGCAAATTTTTATGTTTAATCCGTCAAATTTTAAATTTTAAGGGGTGCTTTCAGAGGAAAATTGCACGAGAAAACCAATGAAGCCACTTTTAGAATCTCTAAGTTTTGTATGAACGGGATCATAAGCTTTTAAAGTTTCCAAATTTTGTCCGAGCTCTCCCATTGACTCGATCCACTGTGCGTCGGGGCCGTCGCGACACGAAGAGAGTAATGACACGCGTTCCGCGCACCGGAAGCTACGATTGTCTCATTGTCTACGCCACTCTGCACAGACGAGCTTTTCTGTGTCTTCAATCCTCGGTTAAATGATCCAAGGATATGATTTCTTTATTCGGTTGGCCCCTCCTGCACAGCTTTGAGCACGCAGAAAGTTCAAGGTTCAAGGGCGTTATAAAGGGGAAGGCAAGGGGGTAGTCCTCCGCAATACGGCGTTGAATTTTTTTAACGGCAATTTTGGTCATAATTGAGCAATTTTATATATTTCCTTCTAGGCATATCAAAGGAAAGCCTCCCTTCCCCCGATCGCCCGAAAAAAAGAGAAAAAAAAGAGAAGGAAGAAAGGAAAAAGAAAGGCGCTGAGGAAAGAAGAAGGGAAGACGCCTCTATTGGGTAATTATTCATGACAAAATTGACTTAAACTGCGTGTCGCAGACGCTTTACAATTTCGAAAATGTTCAAAGTGTTCTCGTTCAAAGTCCGCAGATCCACCTATGATTTTATTAGATTTTTCAGCTCCCTAATCGAGAAAATTTGAATGGTTTGTTTTGAAAACTACTCATATTTACTGTGTTGTTCCAATTTTTCTTTGATCCTTTAGAACAGAAGCTGGATAAAAAGGGCTGTGGCCCAAGTCCAAAAAGCGAAAGAAAAAAAATAAGATGATGAATCTTAGACTGCAGTGGGAAATAAGACTCACAATACTTTTTTTTTAAGAAAATTATAATCCATCCTATAGACCAGTTAAATTGAAGAGCTTTGTTGAACAAGTTTAAAATTAAAACGCATACATACGACGAGTATTTTCAATCAGTCAGACAATAACCCAACCGATGAATGAGCCAGTCTTGACATTATTTTTGCGATCTTAAGGAGACGGAAAACTTAATCATAGGCATAAACGAAACGCAATCTTCCGGTTCAAAAAAAACAAAATATGGAAGATGAATAAAACCAATTTTTATTTTCCCGGTCACATTCGGTCACTCGCCGTATTTATTTGCTCGAATTGTGAAAGCTGGGAGGTGAGGTCACGGAGGGAGGCGTGTCAAAGCTCGAGAGGACGGTCGCACTGACATGCTAGGGAAGAACGCCGTATGAGCCTTCAGACGTTGTCATATTTCCTTTAATATGAAACGAATTNGTTCAAAAAAACAAAATATGGAAGATGAATAAAACCAATTTTTAATTTCCCGGTCACATTCGGTCACTCGCCGTATTTATTTGCTCGAATTGTGAAAGCTGGGAGGTGAGGTCACGGAGGGAGGCGTGTCAAAGCTCGAGAGGACGGTCGCACTGACATGCTAGGGAAGAACGCCGTATGAGCCTTCAGACGTTGTCATATTTCCTTTAATATGAAACGAATTCATTGGGAAAATTGTGAATATTTTTCTTCAAATTTTTCAGGCAATTATGTTCTCAATTTGATCTAAAGTATCTGAACATTTCAAAGGAAAATGTGCATAACCTTCCCCAAAAATACATGTTTTAACCGGAGAAATGTGGCAACTCTTGAATGTTCATACGGCGTTTTTCCTTAGCACGGCAGCGCAGTGGGCGGACGGTTTTCGTTCGGTGGGGCAATTTGTTATCGGTGTTTTCGAACTGATTTCGGGAAGAATAATTAAAACCGGGCGGTCCTCGGGTCAGAATAAATCGTAATGCTGTGTCTAATTGAAAAATGGGTTCCTTAAATTATATTTCGGTGGACCCGCTACGAGTCGGGGCGTTCCACCCATCCGACGAGTGGTCGTTTCGTTGGGTTCCTCTCCGACGTCTCAGAGACTTAAACGCTCGGGTAGAAATGTAAGATTGTACTTTCAGTGCAGTCCAGCTTTAATAACATGTCATGATCTGGCCTCCCTTTTCTCTTTCACTCACATCTCTGACAGTATAACCCCATGGGGTACATTTATTTATTCGTTCTTAAAACGAAAACAAACAGTTCGAATCAGTTTATTCGCTGGCCAAAATTCTTATCAACTTTCGATCGTATTGAGGCGGTCAACATTTGATCTGCCCTTCTGATTCAATCTCTCTAAATAAAGAAGCACATACAAGAATAACGAAGCTGTCCAGGCAAAGTAGTAAGTGGACAAAACAGAATTTCGGTGGTTATTAAATTCTTTTGAACATGTGGATCCACTTTAGCAAAAAGGAACCAGCGCAATTACAGTGTTGTAAAAATGCTGCTTTTCCATTATTTTCCAAAAAATCTCTCAGAGACACAAATATTTTTGCTTCCAACTAAAAAATTGCTAAATATAAAGGAAAATAATTGTGTACATTCGAATACTGTTATGAACATGTTGAGAATGATTGTAATCACAAAATACGTACCAAACAAGAATTTAGAACATTGACAGCATACCTGAAAGAAAGACAGAAGAAAAAATTAATGCATCAATCAAGAAAGGAACAATTTGGAGAAATCAATGAGTTTAGAGTGGAGTAGGTATGGGTATAGCGTAGAACAAAATTTACCACTACTATTACTATAATACTTTGAAAAAAAAAAGATTGGTAGAATTTACCATTCCTTAATGGTAAATTCTACCAATCTTCAAGTCGATTCTGCCCGAAAAATGGTTACCTGTACGTTGTGCCATAGAGTAACGTTTACTTTTCTTCCGGCAGAATTGACTCTGAATTGACGCTGTGTGAAATACAGCGTGAAGGAATGGTAAATTCTACTAATTTTTTTTTCCAGTGTATATTATACGTAATAAAATACGTAATATTACTATATTTACTGCTGTTTTTGCAAAATGAAATCCCCCCCTCCCTGAATCTAGAGATAATGTGATTGAACGATTAAAAGAAATCGTGCCTCCAGGAATGATGCGGTTGGTCCCTTTCCCCATGCTCTTCCCGCTACCTTCTCCTCTCACGGCAGAAAAAGGCGGGAACGGGATAAAACTAAGTAGTTCACTGTTCGAGATGCAGCGAACGGAGCACGTGATACGCACACACGGACAGCGCCCGCAGGATATTTGAGACCCGCCAAACATCAGTTGTCGGATTGGCGAAGAATCGCAGATTTTATTAACCGGTATTAAGTACAGACCGGTGAAAAAAAAACCCTGTTATTACTTTCCGAGGAGTTGGTCGGAGAAACATTTGCAATAATATCACTGCTTTACCCTTCTTTTTCGCTTTAATCTGCGGAATCTGGGAGCAGGAGACTGGGCCATTCCATCTGCAACATTGCTGCATAATGAACGGTCAAATGTGAGCTGAGTTCAGCAGAGAGAAAGCAAACCCTCATCGAACGGAGTTGGAAAGGAGAATGAGGGGGCTTAAAGTTTTATTTCTCCACGAAAATAATGAATTTAAGTGGTCAATCGATTGGAATCTGGTCCGCGGTTACGTGTTAACATTCACAAATTCATTGTTGCAATGGCGGTTTTTGTAAAGTTTTGCTAGACAAAACAAAGCGAGTCGGTTTTAAAAAATGGCTTTAAAGTCTCAATTAGCACATCGGAAAAGTTTTAAATTAACTTCATAATCTGAGTAGTAAGTGCGTGCTTTTTGAGGTTTCCGCCTCTAAAAATGTACTAAAGCAAAGGTACAATTTGATGAAGATTAGTCACTCCGGTTTCACAACTTCACACGAGGCTAAATATATTTGAGTGTTTTCTATTGACATTGATTTAATGGCAAAAATACAAATGACGTCATTTGTATAACCGGACATTCATTTGACCTTTGTCCAAAAGACTTGAATCTCTCATTTAGGAGTTGAATTCTAATCTTCCCGTATCTTCCTAGTAGTGTGAAATGATGTTTTCTATGTAAGATTTTGAAGAGAAAACATATATAAGATGTTTTCTTTATACTTCAGACCTTGTCTGGTGGCCCATTCTAAAAATTCAGATCAGTTGTATCGTCCAACAAAAAAGCTGAGTTGATTTTCAAAGTCTTTGAACTCACGAGGGACCCATTCTTACTAGAGTACCTGTATAACGAGAGTATGGACAGATCGCTTCATGGAGGACTCAGGGCCCAAAAGTGCAGCCATTCTTCTAACCAACTTCCAACACGCAAAATTTCACTGCCAGTCTGCAGAGTTTGCAGGTTCCAATTCTAACCAAGATGGCCAACAATGTACATAAATGAGCGTTCTTCCGCAAAAATGAGTAAATTCATGCAAAACTAAGTAAATTACGTGCTTTATCAACGACGATTCCTAACAATGGACCACTAGACAAGGTACGAATTTAAGCGATCTGATACATGTTTCTTTACCAGAATTTCACGTAGAAAACGATTCGCGCAACGAAAATTACTGAAATCAACTCCTACCGAAGATACTAACGTTTTTATTTCACATTGGTCACGAGGAATTTGAACTGCCCGCTCACAAGAAACTCAAAGCTCTACGTGAGTCAAATCGCCCACTACAACGGTTTCAGCAAGCTTCTCAATCGAGCAATGTTCATGTCCCACCATGTGTTGTTCAAACTATTAACAATTTGCTATAACTGAGCCAAAGTGTCAAGATTGAGGTTGCCAGATTTTTATATCGCAGAGACTGTCATGATAACGTTTAGCGCGCGATGTGAATCACGTAGAGCATTGAGTTTTCATGAGCGGGTGGTTTGAATTCACGCATCAAGAATCATTTAATATACTCGTAAGGAGTTAATTTTGGTAATTTTCGTTGTGTGCATCGTGTTTTACGTAAAATTTTGGTCAAGAAACATGTATTAGAATGCTGAAATTCGTACCTTATCTAGTGGTCCATTGTATTAATAAATCGTTCTGGATAATTGAAATTCATAGGTTGGCTGCATTTCTGGGTCCTAACTTTATTCGCGGAGGCATAGGTGGAGGCCTGATGGATTTTCGGAGTTTCACATCTATCTATACTCTCGCTATATAGGTACTCTACTTTTTACTAGATGCAGGATCAAGGGATTTCTACCGAAGGTACAAATCGACAAGAGGGGAAGCACCGATGATGGATCACCGAGAAGAGCACGAGAACTGCTCGAGTTCCCAAGTTGCGAGCTTCCATTATCGACCGCACTTTTACGAGGTGCGGCGAGCGGCGAGCGGCCAAACCGCGCTCCACGATTCAATTGCATTTAAATACTATTCATCGATTTTCGTCCAGTCCTTAATAGCCTCCCACGGGCGATCCACTCTTTCTGACTCTTCTCAGCGTTTCCACTAACGGATTCACCTCAGTGGCGTAGCATGAATGATCGACCATCGATATTTCCCCACTTAAAACTATTGTAAAGAATCGATTATTAAGGGGTTCGTTGCGAACGCCTTGTTTATCGATATTTTTCCACGGGTTTAAATGGCAGATCAATTGATACATCTCAAAGCACGCCTCGCCTTTGATTCACTTCGCCTCGTGTGGCTTCCAGATCCATTTTCTAGGGAATTTGTGTGCTACGTTTAAGAGCAAAGAATCACGTTTTTTTGGGACTTAAATGATCTGTTCTACAGTGAGCCTGTTGCAAACTGCGCTGGAGCAAAATGAAGAGGTATTGCTTACAGCAAGAGGCTCAAAAATCACGATGAGCGCATCGGGATATTCTGAAATAAACTCCTAACTTTACAATCTGCGTAAGAAATAAGCGTAAACTTCTTGCTTCAAAAACGATACTATGGCACAGGTGAACATTTCTTTAGAGGAGTCGTACCATTTTACCCTCACGCTCTAAGATGCTACGTAATATTCAACGTGGTCGATGCAAACCTGCCAAAACACACGTTATGAGACGGAATTTTATCGAAGCAAGGAAAATGTAAAAAAAAACAATTAAACACGCCAGTCGATAGAATTCCGTCTCACGTGTGTCATGTTGGGTTGGCATCTACCATGTTAAATATTGCGTAGCATCCTGATGCACAACGGTTGGATGGAACACACTGAAAAAAAAATCTCGATGTATTTACTAAGAAAAGGGCAAAATTACCAAGAATTCAGGATTCTATTTGATCCCAGTTTTTTCTTGGTAAAATTACCATTTATGGAATCGGTAATTTTACTGGACCTCGGTAAAATCGCCAATATTTTTTATCGAATGTGGTAGAATTACCGAGATAAAATGGCAAAGTTACCGGGAATTGATTACCATTAAAAGTGGTATTCTTACCTGAAAAAACAGTAAAAATACCGGTTTTTAGGTTAGCTTACCAGTCTGTCTTGGTAAAATTACCAATAATTGGTAAAAAAGTGAAATGGTAAAGGTACCAACGGACCTTGGTAGAAATGCCGAGAATTTTTTTCAGTGAATGTTCACCTGTGCCGTAGTATCGTTTATGATGCGGAAGCTTAAAAAAACCCATATTTCATACGCAGATTGTGAAGTTAGCAGTTATTTCAGACTTTCTCGATGCGCTCATCGTGATTTTTGAGCCATGATTTATAAGGCAGAACTCCTGGGTCTCCTGTTTTTTGGGGAAAAGCACAAGTTTGTAATCACCCGGTTCGAAGATGCAGGTAACTAGCGTGGGTTTATCATAGCATCGTAACTCAGCGGACGTCAATTAAACGTCTGTTTGAAGAGCGTTCCACGCATGACGAAAGAGCACGTCAAAATGTCTGCGCGGCTGCCAACTCAGAACGAAAATCTAGGATATATTTATTTGCGGAAATGAATTAGAGTCCTTCAAGCTTACATAAATACATAGGATTTATTTTCTCAAAGGTAAATTTCCCTGGAAAGCGATTTCCCTCAGATCGAGATGAATAATACCTCATATTAACGCCAAAAGGAACTATGTCCCACGCAAAACCTATACATATAGTTCCTTTTAGCATAAATACGTCCAATTGGTATTAAAATTTTTGAAGGAAATGACTCTGGCACGATGAATTTTACTCATGAGGTCCCTCTTGGGTTGCCGTTGGTTAGTATATTTCCTACGTCCTTTGTCCATTGCAACCACCCGCTTCCACCAAGGATCCCTCCATATCCCTTTTGTCCTCTTTGACTATAGCTTTGTCTATTAATTTTGATGATTGGTCCGCTAAGAGCTACGTCCATTCTTGGGCCCTACGAGGCAACGATGTTCGATAGATACTTCAAGTATGTGGGACTCCGGTGTTAAGGTAAGGTCCGCCGCGCCGCGTCGAGTTTTGAGAGGATGATATGTTATTACGTTTGAAGAATGTAAAATTACCCAAAGCTAATTACGTCGCTGCGATCGTCAGGTCGAAATTTCGTTCGATATTCTAACCCATGTAACTGCCTATATCTACCAGTCGAGCTATCGATTTATCGATCTTGGAAACACATCGTGTTATCATACGAGCTGCGGATCAGGGAAACTGATGAGGGTCGAGGGTTGACTACGATATTTTCAAGTGAGTTTTTCAGTTCCTAGACAAAGACTGTGAGCATGCGCAGTTGCGATCTGCCTGGTTTTCCATTTTGTGGAAGCAATCTGTATGAGAAGATTACATTGCGTCGAGGATGTAGGTGGATTTGTGATCTTAGGATGAATGTGAACCTTCAATAACTAATTTTAACTAAAGAGACACACGAGAACTTTTTCTAATGAAAAGTTTACGATTTGATAATATCGACTTCATTTTAAAAAATTTATTGGCGTCCTCTAGAAGCATTTTGAGGCTATCCTCACACTGTCATAAATCGAAGAATGAAATTCGGTGCCGGAGTCTATGTAGCGCCCAAAAACCCCGGGTGGCAAGAATACGAAGTAAAATTAGCACCATAAAAGCGCATAATACTCCAAGAAGAGTTGATTTCGCTCTGTAATAAGGTAAGTCAATCCTTAAGGAGAATAGATTCCGCTCTATATTCAAATTACTTACAAGCTGTTTGTGGGCGCTACATGCATAGATCCCAAAACAGAGTTCCACTTCAAACCTCTTAACAATGCACGCAAAATTTTATTACTCGCGAACCTATTCATCGCTCTCAATAATCCTCGAATAACATCTCGAAATTTTTCCTTTTTCCCCATCCCATCGCATTATGAAATCAAACGAGGTGCATAAGTTCTAAGGCTATCTCCTGCTGTGCAAATTTTCTAAGGGAGGGGGCAAATGATACTATTTCAAATTGAGGGGGGGGGGAGGTCCACTCTGGCTCCGTAAGAGCTACGCTCATGGTTGTAGGAAGCAATGCTGTCATGACGTTGCAACAAAAATATAGTTCGCTGTACATATCGACTCATGGCGAGGGGGTGCCGGGGCCCCTACATCCCTACAATACAATCAATGGAAAATTTGCATGCAAATTTTTTATTGTTTCATCTGAAAGTGCTTAAAGACCTGATTTCACAGTATTTTTTCTAATTTTTTTCTGATATGGGAAACAATATAAAAATACATTTAAAAGTGAGAAAATGCACCGTCTAGTGACGCCACCTGACGGCATTTCCTATTCAAACACACGTATTTTAGCAGGTTAGATTATTTTGTCATATCTTCTCCAATACTTGCTCGGTTCATGAGATCCCTGTGTTCAGTTCACTCAGTAGTTTCCACTAAAACACGAAATTCATCGAATTTCAGACACCTGGAAAAATTTGGTAATCTTATATAATATTACCAGGAAAGTGTGCTGGAAGGGGGGGGTATAGGTGATACAATGGGCCTGTTGCAAACTTTTGCTAGAGCAAAAATAAGAGTTGTTTCTTATAGATAATGCCTCAAAAATCACGATGAGCGCATCGGCAAAGTCTGAAATGCACTCATAACTTCACAATCCGCGTAAGAAATTTGCGTTTTTTTAAGCTTCCCGCTTCAAAAACGATACTACGGCACAGGTGAACATTTTGATAGAGGAGTCGCTCCATCGTCGGCGATATTCATCATGGCCGACGCTTGCGCGCAGTTCCGCGCGTAATTCGAGGAGAGTTCAAGGTCAATCAATTCGGGCGTGGAAAACATGAACGTTAAAACACGCCGATTGTTATCTGGTCCAATCCAGTTCAGGTATTATCCATGGTATTATCTCGTCCCATCACACGTGTTTTGGCGGATTGGCGTCGGCCATGATGAGTATTGCCGACGATGGAACGACTCCTCTTACAAAATGTTCACCTGTGCCGTAGTATCGCTTTTGAAGCGGGAAGCTCAAAAAACCGCAAATTTCTTACGCAGACTATGAAGTTATGAGTGCATTTCAGACTTTGCCGATGCGCTCATCGTGATTTTTGAGGCATTATCTAAAAGAAACAACTCTTATTTTTGCTCTAGCAAAAGTTTGCAACAGGCCCATTTCAAATTACAGTGGGGCCAGGTCAAAGCGGGACCCCATGAGCAACCCCCATGGTCGGAGGAAGCAATGTCATCATGACGTCACGACGAAAATAGTGCACTACACATCTCGACTCATGGCGCGGCGGTTCACTGTAATACACTCAATGGACCACTAGACAAGGTACGAATTTAAGCGATCTGATACATGTTTCTTAATCAGAATTTCACGTAGAAAACGATTCACACAACGAAAATTACGGAAACCAACTCCTAACGAAGATATTAACGTTTTTATTTCACATTGGTTCCGAGGAATTTGAACTGCCCGCTCACAAGAAACTCAAAACTCTACGTGAGTCAAATCGCCCACTACAACGGTTTCAGCAAGCTTCTCAATCGAGCAATGTTCATTTCCCATCATGTGTTGTTCAAACTATTAGCAATTTGCTATAACTGAGCCAAAGCGTCAAGATTGAGGTTGCCAGATTTTTATATTGCAGAGACTGTCATGATAACGTTTTGCGCGCGATGTGAATCACGTAGAGCATTGAGTTTTCATGAGCGGGTGTTTTGAATTCACGCATTAAGAAACATTTAATATCTTCGTAAGGAGTTAATTTCGGTAATTTTTGTTGTGTGCATCGTGTTTTACGTAAAATTTTTGTTAAGAAACATGTATCAGAATGCTGAAATTCGTACCTTATCTAGTGGTCCATTACCGGTAAACAGTTCGCACCACCGGCACCACCACCGGCCGAAGCCGCGCGAAGCTGGTCACGAAGACGAGTCGTGCGCGGGACCCCGAGGTGGGAGGATTTTGGGAGCCCCTGGCTTGGTCCCGGGGATTTATTTGATGGCGATCCGTTACGGTAGCAGCACGATCGGGCGCTTAACAATCTCTAATTTCAGATGACGCCGCGTGTTATTCGGTTGTACGCCTGTCAGGAGCTAATTCCCATCTAAGAAGCTCCTCGCTCCTTACGGGCCCGAGCCCCAACTCGCCTCGCGTCAGCTCCGTGTTTAGCCAATCAGCGGGGTGCTCCAGGCTCCCGGACGTCCTCCAGGTCGATTCTTGAGTCCTTATCGAATGACCTTCATTGATAAATCCCTGTCTTCGAGATGCTATTTATCGAACGATCCTGGCGCACGCGAAAAGACCGTCGCTTTTGTGACGTGGGGCGTACCTCAACTTCTACGTGAGCCCTGTTGTCTGTATATCGACATGCGTTCCGGGGCTCATGAGGGAATAGAGATAAGCTCTTGCGTAGCAAAAGCTGTAAGAGATGAGTGAGGATCGGCTGTCATTAAGCGAGGATTGTAACCCACGGCTACAGACAATCGGGTTGGTCAGTGTTTGAAAGCGTGCCGGAGGAAGAGTGTCAGAAACCGTATGAGGGTCGCGAATTCATAGTAGTTCCTTAGTTTAGTTCCCATAGGAAGCTCTATATGGTTGACATTGTGATTAAGGGAGGTTCGAGGAAGCCTTGATCATAGCTTTGTAGATTAGAATAATTTTAGACTTATGTCAGACTACAATTTTAGGTGGTTTGTTTTCCTAACCTGGCGTTCAAGTCTCCAGTGAGGGTCGCCGCTCAAGTACTACGCGCAAGCCACTTTGGCCGACTTTTTAGCCCCTCCTCTCTCCTTGTGACGTACTTGTAAGACATCATCTCACCTTCTCACTTTGGAAATACAAATTTGACCGGCTTAACCTCGCCCC
>NW_017547211.1:2320787-2351500 GCF_001854935.1 Bemisia tabaci | reverse complement strand
AAGTACCTTAGGTAACAATGTTTACTATTTTGTGCTTTCTGCAGTGAAAAACCATTGCAAGGATCAATGGCGTTTTTTTATTTGGACGTCAGAGTTGACGTCAGTTCTTGACAAGATCAAAGAGATGTTGAGTATAAATTCGGCGGATCAGTGACTTTTTATTAATAACTCCAAACACAACTATCATTAAATAGCACCTTTTTCCCACACCCAAGAACATTTTCCTAAACACACATTAGATGAACCAGGTCAAACCGTAGAGTCGGTACCAGTTTAAAACTCCACATTAATTGAGAACTTTTAGTTTGCCGGTTGACTATACAATATCCGAACGTAAAGCCACAAACGGAAGCACCTTAGTGTCGGCCCTCGAGCTCAACTTGGCACGCAACGCTTTAAAACATAGGTACTTAACGTCCGTTATTTTCACACTTACGGCTTCCAATATTTCAATGAAAACGCGTCGACTGAGTTGAACACCCACTCCGACTTTTCCCAGATGTGAATGAAACAGGGTGAGAGTGGTACACATGTAACCGCGTCATCAAGGAGCGGGTAACGGCACCCGGCACACCGTAACCGCGCCGTGCTCAAGAGAAAACCGCGCATCTACAAAAGGGCGCAAATCGGAGTTATGCGTTTCTTGCTCAGCGCACCGTAACTGCACATTATGCACGTCGCCCATTATTCAGGCCTCCGAAGAGGGTTCCCCCGGTTCCCATGGCCGCTTCTGGCCGCTTGCGCAAAGGATCCGCGTCGGCGGCCACAATTTTGAAACAGTGTGAAAACTGATCGTGAGATACACGTGAGAGCAGGGTGCCAGCAGCGAAGATAGTGTGATACCGCCGAGGGCCGACCCCCCTGGCTGCTACGCGGTATGACTCCTAAGGGCCCGTGATCAGAAGAACTACACCACAGAAAATAGAATGCATCCGCACGAGGAGAGCTAATTGATGGTGTAAGTCGGCAATCACACACTGGAAAAAAAACCACATTGGATCTAGAGTCCAGACTCTTAAACACATCGACAAGAAAAAATACTCTTGACTCAATCGGATTTTTGCTTAAATCAAGAACCAAGCCTCTTAATTTGAGCGGATTTCCTTTTGATTTAAGCAAAAATCTGATTGAATCAAGAGTATTTTTTCTTGTCAATGTTTTCAAGAGTCTGGACTCTAGATCCAACGTGTGTTTTTTTTTTTCCAGTGCATGACTCGTTTACGTTGTCCGAAAATCTCCGCCCCTATGTTTTTTTTTAAAGGAGAACACATTGACATTATTCCTTGAAGTTTAAGCATAATTTTCTGCGCACAGAGAAGGAAAATCACGGCAGTTTTAAAGAATTGCCGTTGAGTAGTTTTCCGTTTAAAAAATAAAGTAAGACAGGAAGTCTGCGACGTCGCAAACCGAGTTATGTGATTGCCGACTTACATCGTTGTAATGCGTTTCGGGTAAGGGAATCATAATATTTTCGCGAAGATTACACAGTTTGAACGGTTTTCAACATCCCTCTTTTTGACATGAGAAAACTGTTTTGTCAATGACTAAGGCAACGATCTAGGAACTATAGATAGGGGAATCCTATGCTACGCCAATGGTGAACTTCATAAAATACCAGGAGCAACAATTAGGTTAGGACAAGGATGGTAGGTTTCCATGGCCTCTTGTGGGACTGTCGCTTAACAACGACTTACATCAAATTCGCAACCAACTGTTTGAAAATCTGTGTCCAGCCTTAAGCCTAAAAATATTGTAGCTCATCGGAAATGGATTCCTCGCATAGTACCCTCCTTGTAAAGGAACTCTACTCTTAATTATTTCACTCGTCGGCTGGCTAACTTCTAACAAGACGATGTGCTGTGTTGAAAAATTTCCTTGCTCGCGCAAAAACTTCACCACCACTCATTCAAATGCGATTCGCGAGCCATAAACTGGGGGATGCCTCAGAGCGACACCAGCGCTAAGTGCTCGGAGGGTCAGCGGAGGAATGACGCATCTTCCGTCCGTTGTTGAGGACTGGAATCCAGAAGAGTTGTCTCTTGCTCAACACTCGACTTGCTCAACAGTCAACAAGCTAAAAACCCAAGCACATGATCCGTTTCCGGCCGAGGCGGAAGTCGCCGATAACGTGACCAGGGGGAACCCGGGAGAGCTGCAACGAGGGGAGGAGGGATGGTGGAAAAAGCAAGTGCTCCAACAGTCTTCCGTGCACAGGTGCTCCCAGGGATGTCACGTCTCTGGAGAATGCTCGCCTCTTTTATCTGCATGCTTGTGATTGCTTCCTATTTGCGCGGAGGGCGAGTTCTTATTCCTGGCGATGGGTTTATCGCAAACTTTTGCTTGTGCGTAAAGAGATGTTTCTTGCGAAAAATCAAAGAATGAATATTTTTCATAAAAACAGAAACAGAACAAAAAAGAATGAAGATGCCCGCATCGGGAATGTCCAAAATTCCCTCCTAATTTTACGAATTGGACTATGTTTATACTAAAATGAACCATATGCATAGAATTCATGTGCAACGTTGTTCCTCATAGCTTAAATACGTCAAATTAACGTTGAAAATTTGAGAATTTGGAGCAATTCAGTTACTAATGCCAGAAGAAGTGACTCTACTTTGCACTTGAAGACTTCAAGGAAAGTTTGCAACTTCAGAACCGTGGTTACGTACCAGAACATGCATAAACCATGTTTTCTGGGGACTTCACACTGCCGTATTCTCTATAGCATATGATCAATATTATTGCCTTTTGATTTTCTTTCCTTTTTTTTCGGTTAAAAATGCGGGTATAACACCGCGAAACGTCCTGGTTTTTTTTAAGTTTTTATTTTTGCGGCCTTAATCCCATTTTAAGTTGATTCTGTATAATATTTTTGAGCCGATTAATTAGTTTTTCAATTTTCTTACCATGTCTAGCGAACCATTCTTACGCAAGAGACTTGAAAAAAATTAGCGAATTTTGAGGTAGGCGTGGCTACAATGGATCGAACCCTTCTAATTTAAAAGCCTCGCGTCAACCCTTGGCGGGTCTCAGGTGTATCGGGGGATCTGCGGATAATCCGAAATCTAACGGCTAATCAGAGCCGCCATCGTCCGCGTCCATGCCCCCCCCACCCCATCCTGTTCACCGACTGTAACGTCCCCATCGCGTCGCATCAGGCTCCCCTTTAAACGGAATTTCACACTTCATTTAATTATTATTGGTTCCTTCTGTTTTTCTCCGAGCTTTGTTTTGGATGACTGAGCAGTCTCCGTTGTCGATGTGATGATTACTTCGGTGAGCTTCGATGCGCCAATACGTGTATTTCCTGTACTATACCCGCCATGGTATCGAAATATACATGGCATCTGTACATGGCCAAGCTCAGAATTAATTTCGGCCGTACTCTGATTTAGTGGCCACACCATTCCATACATAATGATAAAACGGTCGAAATCTAATTAGCTAATTTGAATTGTTAAAATGCCACGCTTTGAGAGAGTGGTAAAATTAAAACAGTCAATTAGAGGGTTGATTTTTTTTAGATTGAGATTATGTTTTTATTTACAATTGGACGAGGGAATATATCGATCAATTAAACTCACTATGGCAGTCCATTTCAGTTCACACGTCAAAAACATAGGAGAAAAAACGGGAAACAAGGCTAAAAATTACACATAAAAATCCGAGAAGTTTCGGCCCAAAACTGAGCCGTNAAAAATAAGCTCAGTTTTGGGCCGAAACGCCTCAGATTTTTATAAGTACTTTTTAGCCTTGTTTCCCGTTTCTTCTCCTGAGTGTTTGAAATCACCATTGTCACGAGCTGCTGTTTTAAAAATTTTAACCTATTCAGTTCACATTGGCGGTTCAAATTTAGGATGATAAATAAAATTTATCCCGATTTCAGTCATGTATTGTGATTTCAAACATCTATTCTCCGAAAAAGCTGCAAACTCGAAAGCGTGTCCAAGGAAGGAAAGGCAAACAGACAGTCGGTTATCCATCATACACCGAAAAATTTCCAGGTCGAAACGTGGGGGGAAAAAAACACTGCGGAGGCTTATAAAAATTGGCTGACAATGACCATCGGCATTTTAATGAACGAAAATTGAAAAACGGATGCCATTAAAATTGAGAGATGCAAAATAATTAATTGGATAGATTGCATCAAATTCGTTCGGTACTGCCGCCTAAAATAAATCTTTCAATGAAGGGGCATAAAAGTGGAGGGCCAGCCAAATAACATTAAAGATGGGTTCGCCGGTTCGCCGAATCACTTATACGACGAGTACCTAGCCGTCAGGCCTAAATCTTCCGTGAAAATACGAATATTTCGTCATGGGGACAAAACTTTTATCGCTCCATAAACTACGAGGCCGAATACGAAAAACGAAACCAATCGGTATATTCTAACTTTACGCAGCCGTTCAAAAATAAATAAACCGGTGAAATTAAATTTACAACTTCCAAAACACCATCTCTCATTCGACTGTTTCGATTGCCATGCGCTAAGGAAGGACGACGTTCGAACATTTGAATGTTGCCAAATTTCATCTAAAAATGTATGTCCGTTGCCGTTGTTGGTCGTGCACATCATAAGATACACTGTCAGGCAGTTAGAAATTGAGTTATGAGAAAGTAACAATACGTCAGTGCTCCATGAGCATTTACAAACTTTTTTGACATATTGGTGCAAAAAGAGAGGGACGTTAGGATGACGGTACTTCCTCTCCCCGCAAAGAAAGCGAGAGAGGACAAAAATCCCAAAATATCAAACCAAATTTGAGTTTTAAAATTTACGGTTTATAAATAAAATATGTTAATGGTATTTGTGAAAAAACTGATAATTCAAAGTAAATTTTGTGATGAAGTTAACTCCAGTAACTTGACTTTCAGTCATGGGGGACATCCCTGGTTCGGTTCCCTGTCGTTTCGTGTCCCTGGTAACCTGAGGTTTGATGTCTTGAGCAAGAAGATCCAAAGGCCGAGGGCCGAGGGTGAAAAAAAACACTGAAAAAAAAAACACCTGGAGTCCAGACTCTTGAAAATATTGACAAGAAAAAATACTCTTGATTCGATCAGATTTCAAAAGGAAATCCGCTCAAATTAAGAGGCTTGGTTCTTGATTTAAGCTTTAATTCAATCCTTCTTGATTAAGAAGGATTGAATCAAGAGTATTTTTTCTTGTCGATGTTTTTAAGAGTCCGAACTCTAGATCCAATGTGTTTTTTTTCCAGTGAGGGATTGGGAAATTAAAAGCGGAGTAAGCTTTTAAGGGCTACGAAAAAATAGCGGGAAACAAAAAGGCCCAATGTACTTTATAGACTTTGAACTAATTTTTTTCTCGAGAGAGAGAGAAAAAAAAAATGTCGCTCATCTCCGTCGTTTATCAATGATCTCTATCATTCACGTTTTTTCTTAAAAGCAAACGCTTAATCTGATAAGGTTTGGCAAACCTTTTCCTGCACATACGTCGTTCTGTCTGAACGCGGCATGTAGAGGAGCATGCAAATTGGTGGGTGAATAGGTGCGCAGATATAAGGAGTAATAAAAGCTGTGGAGTGGTAATGACAAGAACACGTGGGGGACTCCGGGAAACGTGCGTAGAAGCGCCGCATTTGCGCTCAGAAATGAATTAAGGTCTCCGATCCATCAGCGATGCATTTAACATCCGCCTGGCTTTAAAGCACTCTTCACACATTACCGCGGTATTGTGTGGCACACAAAGGGGAGAAAATTAAGTTTTGGTGACCAATCATAGGATGATTATAGGGAAAGTTGAAATAGAAGCAAATGAATGAAAAGCCTGCACTCTTGTGAAGAAATTTCCGGGGAGAAAATGTTTGATCATAACCATCGGTCTTTTTACATTCATCTAAGCAATAAGATTATTTTAGAGGGGGGAAATCATTACTTTCGGTTCTCTACTACTTAACTTTTCTATTCTTGTATTGATTAGGTTTAACCTCCAAGGATCCGGAGATTTCACAATTTATATAGTGGCTCTGTCCTGAGTCCATTTTAACTTATCGCAATTCTACTTTTCACACCGTCAAAAATATAAAAAAAATCAATATCTCTTTTGCAACATGAAAAAGAACATTAGACCTCGCTTATAAGTTATTCAATGGTATTAGATTAGCGCACTATGGCGGCTCAAATTAGAACTTGAAATGAAGAAGTTCTTTCACTACTATAAAATAAATACCAAGAAGTCTTGCTCTCGACACTTGGAAGGATATGCTGGGGGCCTTTGACGATTTTCATTCGATTTGACGAATTGTAAAATACAAGCGTATTTTACAATTTTCTGCGCAGAAGAAATACAGTTTGAAATAGTTTTGTATACAGCGTGAAGAAATGGTAAATTCTACCAATCTTTTTTTTCAGTGAGTAGCGACACCAAACTGCAAGACGGCAAAATTCAGACGCCCAGAATTGTACATTTTTGGCACTTTTACATAATGCGGTATTGCGGCAGTCTAAATTTAGTCGAATTACCTTAAAATTTCGCAAATGATGAATTTTGGCTCATGTAACAGTCCAAATAAATATTCTTTTCGCCGAATAATCATCAGAATTATCTCACTGTACGGTCCGCGTGACCGGAGAAGATTAGTCGTAAAGTCCTCGAAAGTTGCTTCGCCAAACAGGAATGAATCAGATCATAAAATAGCAAGCGTCTCAAAAATCCAGCCCTAAAGAGGCTATAAAATCAAGCATCGTAGAACTTCGTTGTAGGGTGAGGGCAACTCTAATGAAAACTGAGATGCTGAGGACCATATCGGTAGAGATGGACCGGGTGAGTATGATGACACGGCATCCCAAAAACTAGATCAAGGAATGTAATAAAATAGACCTGCATATTTATAGACTTGACACAAGACCTTCTAATTTGGTGGCTAAAACGGATGAAAAAAGGGCTTGCTCACTTTACGAAACCAAATCGATAAAAGCTGTCCGTTTCAATGCTTTACACCCTTGTATATGGATCTGTATGACACACAAATTGTTTCTCTTGATGAATATAATTGTTTTAATAAGGCTCCTCTAAAAAAAGAGCAAAACACGAAATCATAACGTAGCTTTTCAAAGAGAAATGAAAAACCCAACCCAAGGGCAAAAAACAAATATGCAACAGTTTAATCCTAAAGCGCTTGATTTTTTGCATGCAGTCAAATTATCTTCATCAGCCACTGCTAACATACTTATGTGAAGCGCAATTGATTATACTAAAATGTATCTTTAAATCGTATTCACACTGAGGCTAATAAAAAGCTTTATCTCTTCTCTAGAAATAATAGCGTAAAAAATCTACCTTCGCGGAAACTAAGCACACATAATATGATGTTGGCTACTTCACACCGTAAAATAAGGTATCCATTGTTTTATGATTATCTAACCCAAAGCTCATACAGGCTATTCTCTCGGTGTTACTGAACCAGAACAGTCGAAGAAACGAGAGCAGTCAGTACTTTTTTTTGGAGGTGTGTATGCTAGGATTCACACTCGAGATGAGTTTTTTCAGTACATTTGTGCATTTCACAACCGAGATGTGCGGTGTTTCCTGAAGATTCTCATACCGCAACAAGACAATGAGTGTTTTTCAGTTCCGCGTCAGAATGTGCGGACTACGAAGTGTTGCATATTCCATAAAATTAGAGCAACCGATTGTGCAAGGAATGTGATGATATGAAGCGGCTGGATTTTTTGCACTTTGACGATTCGGATTATGAGCGGGGCAGACGAGGCTATAAAAACTATGTAAGTTGCGAAGTTACTGCATTGCACATAAGTCAATTTTACGAATGACGTTTTAAGAATCATTTTTTCTATCGATTTTGCAACGACGAGATAAGATTTAACACTCGCTGAGATTGTGTTTCATTCGTATGTATGGGCCCTAAACTTTCTAAGTACATATACGTGTGAAAGTGCAAAAAGCTTTTAAACCCTATGAAGAGAAAAGAGATGGCTGTTTCGTGTTATCTACATCTATGATCGTGAATACATTCCTATTTTCGTTCAAGGGACGAGGTTTTTTAAGAGCAACAAATTTTTCAAGATAGGTAAATCCCTCTTGTTCGGTGGAAGAAAAATTTTACAGCTGCAATGTCACTTTTTTTATTTAACTGTAGGTGAATCATAATGTTGGCTTTGAAAATGAATCTAAAAATCGAAAGACACTGTAAAATCCTTGTTACGATAAAAAAAAAACTCAGAAATCCAGATTTCTGGAAAAATTTGGCATCTAAAACGCATAATAATTACTCGCGCGATAAGAACGGTCATAATACTGCCGTGCTAAGGAAGAACGCCGTATGAACATTCCAGAGTTGCCAAATCTCCTTCGATAAAATGTTAATTTTTGAGGAAAATTAGGAATATTCTTCCTTGAAATTTTTAGAAGTTTTAGATTAAATCACATACAAAATTATCTGAGAAATTGGTAAACAAATCATAAAAAAATTTCCTGAAAATTAGTTTTTGGGTAGGAGAAATTTGGCAACACCTGAAAGCTCTCATACAGCGTTTTTCCTCAGCATGCCAGAATAATCGACACTGATCCTCTTACTCCCATTCAATGGGACGGAGACGGAAGGAAAATAATGAAATCGATCCGATCGAACAATAGCTCACGATCACTTTCTCTGCTCCTCGAGGCTCCTGAGTCAGGACCCACTAATTTCATCGAAAGCGTTCAGTAAACGAATTCCATCACCGAGGTCCATTACACTGTGTAGTGAATAGTTGAGGCAAAAAGTTCAGTTTTGATACTATCGGGTCAAACATTGACGTTTAATATGATGGATTTAGTAGGGTCAGAACAAACACTTTTGTTGAGTGGGTCCTGCATTTTTCGGAAAATTGGCAGAGGTCATCTCAAAGACTCATAGACACTATTAAAATTATATATAATCGAAGAATTTCAAAAAGAATTTCAGAAACAAAAAGTTCAGTTTTGATACTATTGGGTCAAACATTGAAGTCTAATATGATGGATTTAGCAGGGTCAGAACAAACACTTTCGTCGAGTGAATCCTGCATTTTTCGGAAAATTGGCAGTCGTCATCTCAAAGACTCATAGAAACTAATAAAATGATAGATAATCGAAGAATTTCAAAAAGAATTTCAGAAACAAAAAGTTCAGTTTTGATACTATTGGGTCAAACATTGAAGTCTAATGTGATGGATTTAGCAGGGTCAGAACAAACACTTTCGATGAGTGAATCCTGCATTTTTCGGAAAATTGGCAGTCGTCATCTCAAAGACTCATAGAAACTAATAAAATGATAGATAATCGAAGAATTTCAAAAAGAATTTCAGAAACAAAAAGTTCAGTTTTGATACTATTGGGTCAAACATTGAAGTCTAATGTGATGGATCTAGCAGGGTCAGAACAAACACTTTCGTTGAGTGAATCCTGCATTTTTCGGAAAATTGGCAGTGGTCATCTCAAAGACTCATAGAAACTATTAAAATGATAGATAATCGAAGAATTTCAAAAATAATTTCAGAAACTTCAGTTTTGATACTATTGGGTCAAACATTGAAGTCTAATGTGATGGATTTAGCAGGGTCAGAACAAACACATTCGTTGAGTGAATCCTGCATTTTTCGGAAAATTGGCAGTGGTCATCTCAAAGACTCATAGAAACTATTAAAATGATAGATAATCGAAGAATTTCACCTTCGACTTTGCAAAAGAACCTCATTTATTTCGTTAGACAGGTCAGCAGTATGAGCCAACTTGTGTGGTTACGTTTTGGAGGAAGTGAGAACACATTTTAAGGTTAGATAGTAAAGGAAGACACCATTTTACTCAAGATAGCAGTAAACAGTAAGCAGGAAGCACGGCTTTTTGGCGGAATAATGTGAACTTTTGTCTGTATGACGTTGGTCTGTTAGTCTGCGTGACGTCAATTTTCCTGCACTTAGGAATTTATCATAACTCTCATTCTTCGCACGGCGGATTTTGCTGTTTTAGCCGCACCAGTCCGTTCATTTAGATTAGGTTAGTCGAATTTTGAAGAAAACTCGAAATCGAATATTAGGGGATTTCATTGCTGATCTCTTCAGTTACTCGCAAGGACAGCAGGGCCTGATTAAGGGGGTGGCCACATGGGCTGCGGCCCATGGCGGCAAATCTATAGGGGGCGGCAAATTTTGCATTCTTTTTAAGTTATAAAAAAAATCGGACATAGAAAAAAAAATTACAAACGAGAGAAGGCGACAAAATCTCTCATTTCCTGAGAGTATAATGATTTCTAATTTTGTCGTCTTTCAGAGATACAAGAGACAGCACCTGTAATTATTCAAGTTAAGGGAGAAACCACATAGTTAATACACGCAATTTGGCCCGGAACGGCGCGACTTAGAGAGAAATGATGACGAGGACTTGAGATGAAAAGGAGAAGCCCTCGGCGCGGCGATCGGCATGTAACACATATTAGCGCCTACAAGACTGCACGAATACTTCACGCATTGCATCAAACAGAGTGCGATCATTGCGGTCAGCATAAAACGGATAGCGCCTACAAGAATGCGTGAATACTTCCTGCATTGCGTCAAACATACAGTGCGTTCAGCAGCGGTCGGCGTGAAACTCACAGCGCCTACAAGACTGTCGGAATACTTCACGCATTGCGCCAAACACGGTGCAGTCAGCGCGGAGCGGCGGCGGAAGTTAAAATCATTAATCCACATTTATGTTTGTTCTTTCGTAATTTTTTCGTTCATTTCTTATGAATAGAAGACATTGTCTACACAGAGATAGGTTTACGAAACTTAACTTTCGCACAAAGTTCCGTGAACTTTTGCTAGTAGCGTTGACAGGGCTTTCGCAAAAAATGTGTCCAACACGAGTAAACGCGTCTTAGGCACCCCCCCCCCCCCCNAGTGCGATCATTGCGGTCAGCATAAAACGGATAGCGCCTACAAGAATGCGTGAATACTTCCTGCATTGCGTCAAACATACAGTGCGTTCAGCAGCGGTCGGCGTGAAACTCACAGCGCCTACAAGACTGTCGGAATACTTCACGCATTGCGCCAAACACGGTGCAGTCAGCGCGGAGCGGCGGCGGAAGTTAAAATCATTAATCCACATTTATGTTTGTTCTTTCATAATTTTTTCGTTCATTTCTTATAAATGGAAGGCCTTGTCCACACAGAGATAGGTTTACGGAACTTAACTTTCGCACAAAGTTCCGTGAACTTTTGCTAGTAGTGTTGACAGGGCTTTCGCAAAAAATGTGTCCAACACGAGTAAACGCGTCTTATGCACCCCTCCCCCTCTGGCTGACACGTTCATTTGATGGTTTTTATTGATGTTTCAAAACGAATGAGAAGGGGGCGGCAAAATACAGGCGGCCCACGGGCGGCAAGTAGGTAAATCCGGCCCTGAAGGATAGTGGATGCCATTTGTCTTGTATCAACGTTCCCTCTCCTCTTCCACAAGTACGCAATTTATGCTTTTGTTTTTGGTGTTCTTAGTGGTTTTTCTCCAATTTACGGAAATAAAATGGATAAAATAAAATAATTTATTACCAGCGGGATCAATTTGACATTAACACGATCAATAAAAGAATTGTAAATTCCATCGAGTAGCTTTGATCAAAATCAGTCCGAATCTTGAGAAAACCCTGTCGTGAGGATATCACCCACGTCTAAAAAAAAATTAACGCTCACGGATAAGACTCTATGATACAACTATTCGGACGCATAGGAGCTGTTTTTAAGAGAGCGTCTATTTATCTAAAGACTCGAAATGGCATATACCACGAGGGCATGATGCAAAGAATCAGCCGATCATGATTCGCCTTCATTCGAGCGTTTAGGCAAAATCACTTCCAAGGTGTTGATATAATCGTATCTTCTGAGATTGGCCAAATGATCGAGTTTGATGAGCATTTACAATTTGATCAATTGCCTGGACATTCAAAACAATGCCTAAATCGACTTCCTGCCTGCGCCATATCCACAACGCAACGAAAAACTATCAATGCAACAACTTCATGATGATGAATCCGATATTCTTGAGCGCAATCGGTATCTCACCGGCCGAACGGGCAAGCGACGAAAGCTGATGGAATCGATGCTCAAACGACAGGGACCCATTTAATTTGACGTATACGAGAGGCCGAAAAACCCGTGTGTCATTGTGAGAGTCGAGTGAGCTTTGATGGGAGTGGCCAGCTAGCTAATGGGCAGCCAGGACTATGCCATGGTGATAGCACTTTCTTCTCATTCGGAGCCAACTTCGTCGTAGCTACCCGATTGCCGCGATACGACGGAGCTTAAATGAATGGGAGTTATCTCCTCACCTCATAACAGGATAAGAACTATGGTTTATGTCGGAAACCTATCTCTTGGCGGCTAATGAAGAAATCCATCATCCATTCGCTTCGCGAGGCGACCGATGTTGAGAATCGGATTGTGTCTGCGTCTAAACAAAGGTAATTCCGTAAACATTGTTCGAAATTTCTCCAGGAGCCGCTGCCAAGTCTCTCCCTCGCGCGCGTCATGGAATCGTATTCCGATGGTGGAATCTTGCCGGCAGTCGGACAACATTTTGCAATTATTGGGAACTACAATTTCTGGCTCACCCGTAAAAACACGTATGTGCATCGGGAAACTATAATCGGGGAACTGAGCCAGAAATTGTAATTCCTAATTATTGTAAAATTTAGTCCAGACATCATATATTCAACAGGTGCCACACCTAGCCTAAAAACTCAGCTTCGGCGTTAAAATTCGAATGAGACGTGCTAAATAAGGAGCCAGCCTTGCAATTATGCAACTACCTGCTGTGGTGCAGAAGGTGCAGTCCTGACTTTTGTAATTTGTTGTGTCTCCTCCCCTCGAAAAATTTCGTGCTCCATTAATAAGAAATTTTGCGGCTCATAGAAATCAGTCTCGCCTATTAAATAGAACGATTAAGGTTTGTGTTCAGAACAAAATAAGCACATGCAGCGGCACAAAGTCAGTTATGGTGGTTTTTTTCCGGCAGCAATCAGTTTTTTCGGAGGACAGTGCCCACAGTGGGTACCATCTTGTCCAAAAGTTTGAGATATCTTGGAATTCAGAGGACACATATAGGCACATAGAGGTAATTTCACGACAGCGGAATAGTTGTGATCTCTATTTTTGCAAAGTGATTAAAACGAATGAAAATTATTCGTGGAAATTGTTTAAATTTGTGACCTTGCATAGATTCATTATAAAAAATGAGAAATTATAATTACTGAGGCTTTTAGACCACAAAATGTCATGTCGGTCACGTGAAACCCAGAGAAAAAAAATACCCTCAAAAAATAATAAAAATGTCGTGTCGGTTGACATTTTGTGGTCTCAAGGTCTAAGTAACGAAATATTTTCCTCCTCTCTTTTTTTTTAAATCTATGTAGGATCGCTACAAACGATTTCTAACGATATCTGCTGCATTCTATTTCGATGAGTGTCACGAACAAGTCTTTCGGTCTGAATCTATAGTGCATGGGGGTGAGCAAAATTGATCGACAAAGCAATAGACAAAGAAGACAAGAGAGATATGGAGGAATCCTATTGGTGGACGCGTATGGTTTGCAATGGACAAAGCAGGTAGATAATAGACTGACCGACGGCAACCCACGAGAGACCCAATAGTAGTTAGTCCATAATTTTATCCCTTCGTCAATGGGAACCATCCCTTTCAACCAATAGGATCGTTCTCTACTCCCTATGTCTTCTTTGTCTATTGCTTTGTCTATCGGTATCAATAATCAGCCCGCTGTTTGATGTATCGGATACGATCCATATGGCGTGGGATCTAAATCGCAATAAACTAATTTCCAAGGTCTTTCGTCATCGTTTTTTAATCGAAACCGAATCCAGTATACTAACGGACGCGATGGGCGGAGAAAGACGAAAGAGATCCGGCAGATTCCCTTCGCATCCACAACCTTGAGTGATCGGGATGACGAATCGCGGAAAAATTCGAAAATACTGTTACGCATACGGCCGTACGGGCACAGCGCACAATGGATCGAGACAATAAGAGAAGTCGGACAAAATTTGGAAACTTTCAAGGCTTATAACTCCGTTTATACACATCTTTGAAGTTCTGAAAGTGGTTCCATTGGTTTCCTCGTGCAATTGAGATGTTGCATGCATGAGGAATTTGCGATTTGACTGTTCATTCTAATGTAAAAGTTCGCGAAAAACACGATGGTGCCACTGGTTTTCTCTGAAATCAACTCCCAAGCTCAAAAAAGCTCTCAAGTTGAGGCCAAAATGGAGGGGATATTCCACGCTATTCTGAGATTCCACCTCTACATCAAGACAAACTCTCCATGCAAAGATAGGGAGCAAATACATTAGCAGTGATGCCGTGTTTTCAGTTTTGGAGTCCCCTAATAAAGTGACAACCCTGCTACTGTATTTGCTCCCTATCTTTGCATGGAGCTATTTGTTTTGATGTAGAGGTGGACTCTCAGGGTAGGGTGGGAGGGATATCCCCTCCATTTTGGCCTCAACTTGAGAGCTTTTTTTGAGCTTGGGAGATGATTTCAGAGAAAACCAGTGGTACCATCGTGTTTCTCGCGAACTTTTAAATAAGAATCAATGGTCAAATCGCAAATCCCTCACACATGCAACATCTCCATTTTCTACAGAGAGCACCCCTTGAATTTCAAATTGTGACCAAATTAACATCAAAATTTGCGGTTTTAGGCACAAATTGAATGTCCAACTTTTCTAATTGGCTCGTTCGACTGTGCGACGGCCCCAAATGCCGCGCTCGCGTTAATGCCCCGAAACCGCTTCTGGTTTTGACTCCCCCCGAATTCGAGCTCTCGGGGCATCTGAAAAATCTCGATTAGAGCCCGATTTCTCTGGCGGCATCTCTCGGAGTCCACGAATGCCGGCGGCTTATTAGCGTTTCGCGAGCCGAGCCGCCTGTCATTCACACAGAAAGGGTTATTCCGACGATAAAACCTCTCGTTCTCCGGCGAGAATAAAATTTGACACAAGCATCCGTTAGCGTTGGACTTGAATGTAAACAAAGGTGCATGCGACGCGGCCGGCGTGCCAGAATTCAGGACTCAAATTTTGTTGGTCGTTCGGCCGTTGTGAGGAAGTACGCCGTATGAGCCTTCAGATGTTGCCATACTTCATTCGATAAAAAACGAATTTATTTGGAAAATAATGAATAATTTTCTTCAAATTTTCCAGGAAATTTGGTTTGCAATTTAAACCAAATGAAAAGAAAATTTCAAGAGGAGGTATGCCTCACTTTCCAGAAAAATACTTTTTTTATCCAGAAAATTTGGCAACTCTCGAATATTCTACGGGGTTCTTCCTTAGCACCGCAGAGTTTTCATAAGGCTGGAATTACGAAAGTTACAAATCGTCGTCCTTCTCAAGAAAGGACGTAACTGCATTTCAATGTTGTCAAATTTCCCAAATTTATCAAAAGGAAATCGCATTTTTACCAAGAGAATTGTGGGTATTTCTGACTAAAAACTTCACTGATTTTACTTCTGTTCTTTTGCAAAAATTAGTGATATTTTCGACAAAAATCGCACAGGCACATCCTCGTAAAGAATTATTGATTTGTTTGAATCAATTTTCAACCTTGGAATGGATTTATGTTCCTTCGTCCGAAAGGTGACGAAAAATTGAACGTCCTTCGGATTACTCACACTGGGAAAAAAAACACATTGGATCTAGAGTCCAGACTCTTGAAAACATTGACAAGAAAAAATACTCTTGATTTAATCGGATTTTTGCTTGTATCAAAACGAAATCCGCTTAAATTAAGAGGCGTTGTTCTTGATTTAAGCTAGATTCTGATTGAATCAAGAGTACTTCTTCTTGTCGATGTTTTTAAGAGCTGGACTCTAGATCCAATGTGTTTTTTTCCAGTGCTCGGTTGAAATCTACTTTCTCGAAGCGTTGATAGAGGAACGCACACATGCGCTTAGTAATCCCTTTGAATAATCCCTTGTAATCCCACAGGCTGTGGGCCGCATTACACTTGCAAGAATTAGATGGACTTTGTTCCTTGTACGTAATATCTGGGATCACTCGGTACCTATGAATGCGTTGAGTAACAAGTTATACTTTTAAGATTACACTCGAGTTTCACTCTTCTTGGAATGAATTGCATTATTCCTGCAATTTAGTTCACTCTTTTCCGGAAGTAAATTTCGCTTTCGGTTTTTATCTTCGAAACAGAGCAGACTCGTAAAAAGAAATGCAGTCTATTGTTCAAGACGCGAGATGCGGAGAGGTATGGGTGCACTACATGTGTACTATGGAAGTTGGGGATCATTTCACCTTAACTTGGACCCTAATTTCCTGACGACAATTCATTGCAAAATTTTCCTCAGCTTTCTGACGATGTAGGTCATCAAGCAACATATCAAGACTATAACTTCTACCTAAAATCATACATTATTTTAATATTTTATTTTTACCACCATTGTCCTCACGAGAAAATCAATTTTTGAGTTCTTCTTAATCACTGAATTGGCATCCTAAGGTTTTTAAGAAATTCGTAATTTTTTTATAATGCACAGTTTTAACGGTCCGTGATGAGTCTACGAATTATATTTTCTACTTTCCCATCAGACGCAATCTCAAATAATAGGGTGCTGTTCTTGTTTCTGCCCCGTCAAGATCTACCTTTCAATGTGCAGGATTCAATAGATAGTGCTCTCGAATTTATTGGAGATCATAAAAATCGCACATATTTACCACACGGAACAGACTTTAATTAAAAGTAAAATCAGGAGCTTTTGTTGAAAGCCTGATTAAGACTTCAGTGCTTTTACGTGGAGCGTGAATAAAGTATAAACATCAAGCTTTTCACACATAAAAAAGTATTCCGTTTTTGACCGTAATGTGATAGGAATAGTAAGTAAGAGAGGTTGCTTAACGTGAGACTCACCCAACAAGGTAGAGATGAAGGACAAGAGTGCAATAAAATTAAAAGATTACCTGAAACAAAAATCGAACAAGATGCGTTAAGTAGAGGTCATTAAAGAGAGTGAGTGAATACAACAAAAGAGTGATAAAATTGGTTGCAAATCGACTATAAACAAAAATACTACGATGGGAAATTTAAATCCTTGTCGAACTCGAAAGGCAACAGTGGTGGGATGGTCCAGCTTAAATATCAATAACCCATCGACGTTGGATGAATAGGGAATGGATTATAGGTCAAAGTATTTTGTTTACATCATTACTTGATGACCATTGACCAAGTTCGTTGTTTCTCTCGCGCGAGGTTGCCAAGATCGACTTTATAGTGGATGAAACTATCAAATGCGGTTGGAACCAAATTTGTGGTACTCAGGCCACGATTTCCTCTTTCATATGAATATACATGTGCCTTTTGATTGGTCGAGACGATCCACACTTTCGAAGACACAACAAATGAAAAGCTTTAATAGCTTTATAGAATGATTTCGAGCACGCTTTAATTCTTTTTTTGGAATTCTTTCGCGGATTATCAGTAATTTCGCGGTTTCGAAAATTACTCAGCGGTCGTTGCAGTTTTTGGGCATTTTTTACGCTTATTTCGCAAGTGCAAGAATTTTCCATAGTTTTTCTTCACCTATCAGTGTTCCCCTATCATTAGTTCAGCTGTTCATAATGTAAGAGGTGATGTCATCAAATTGGGTATTGAGCAATTTTACCGACAGAATTCTCGAATTTTACGTTTTTCTTGAGCTCTTTTAGCGTTTCTTCTTTCTTTTGGACCTAGAGGCTAAACCTTGCAACGATTCATCTTTCTCAGCTATGGTCTCACGCCGTAGCTAGAGGCGGAGTATCTCTTACCAACCCAAGAGATCGTCATCAGGTCAAACATTAACATCTGGCGACCAGGCTTGCCAAATTTGATAGGAGTGAAAACTTTTGGAAGAAGTGGCTCCTAAATTTGAATGAATGTTTGATAACGCGAACATAATACAGCGTACGACGTTTTTGCAGTGATATTGCAGATTTCTTCTTAAATATTACTTCCTACACCATTATATTGCGGCATATTGCCGTCTGAATTAGCCATGAAAGTTGTAGCAAATTTTAAAAAAGGGCTCTTGAAAATTTGTTTCAAAAAAGAGCTTTTTAAAAAGAGAAAATTTTAAAATCATTGATGTGATTATTACATATATTTTCATTCAATCAGTCCAAATGTCAATCGAAGTCTCTGCAATTTTTCCTCAAAGTTACACATACATACATACATACATACATACATGAAAACCCCTTTCAAACCACTCTCTGTTACTCTGCAACACCTACCCGCCACAGTCCCCTCCTATCCAAAAGCCCCCTAGGGCCTGACACTTCCTCATTTCTTGTAAAACGCCAAGTTGCCACCCCTTCACTGGGCGCTCTTTTCATCACCTCCCGAACAGTGGCGTGGCGTGCTTTGCGATCTATCGATATTTCCCCATTTGAAGCTGTGGTAAATACTCGATTATTAAGGTGTTCGCTGCGAACACCCTGTTTATCGATATTTTTCCATAGGTTTAAATGGCCGATCAATCGATATATCGCAAAGCACGCCACGCCACCGCTCCCGAAAGGAACCCAATGAGACATATTTTTGGGCGGGTTATCTTCCGCCATCCTGCTCATATAACCACCAAAACTGGCTATTTAGTCATGACGTCGAATAAAATACTATTAAGTCTAAAAGTTATACACTCCTTTTCCACAATTTTTTCCTTTTCTTGCTCTCTCGTTATACTTGATCCGCCTAAATTCGAGCTAATGTCATCATCGTGACATTCCAGATGGCGCTGACCCGGGTATAAACCGCAGTGGCGTGGCGTGAATTGCGATATATCGATTGTTATGCCATTTAAACCCATGGTAAAGAATCGATTATTAAGGTGTTCGCTGCGAACACCCTGTTTATCGATCCTTTTTCATAGGTTTAAATGGCCAATCAATCGATATATCGCAAAGAAATGGTAAAGAATCGATTATTAAGGTGTTCGCTGCGAACACCCTGTTTATCGATCCTTTTTCATAGGTTTAAATGGCCAATCAATCGATATATCGCAAAGCACGCCACGCCACTGATAAACCGCGATGCACCTCCGCACGCATAAAGCGCTTACGAAACGCTCGTCGGAAATTCAATTTCCATCGATGAGCGGGGCGGACAGGAAGATCGGGCCCGGTGGACCGATTAGTTAAACCGCAGGGGGCTAGCCCGGGCCGGTGCGCATGCGGTTTCATGCGCCGTGCCCATCAATCTCGTCGGTGGATCTCCGGCCCGAAACGGCGGACTCCTTCGAGAGGATGACAGTGGAGGACCTCAAAACAAACATTACGAGACAGATAAACGGGTGGAAGCGTAGATGCGCGCGGCGGACGCACGCAAACTCGTTGTCCTCCTGCTCGCCGAATCCCGAAGGTTCCGTGTTTTTGGGGCGCGTAAAATATGGAACGGTCCAAGTTGACCCTACGTCGGCAGACTCGGGCCTCACGAGGTTAAACGTCTGTCCGATGTGGATATGCCTATCAAAAATCGATAAAAGAGAGGAAGAAGAAGAAGAGAGTGTAGATTAAAAGAAGGAGCAGATGAGGCAGAGAAAGAAGAGAGTGTAGATTAAAAGAAGGAGCAGATGAGGCAGAGAAAGAAGAGAGTGTAGATTAAAAGAAGGAGCAGATGAGCCAGAGAAAGAAGAGAGTGTAGATTAAAAGAAGGAGAAGATGAGCAGAGGAAGAAGAGAGTGTAGATTAAAAGAAGGAGAAGATGAGGCAGAAGAGGAAGAGGAAGAGGAAGAAGAATAGGAACAAGAAAGCAGAAGAGGCAAAAGAGGTGGGAAAAAGGTGGGTAAGAGGAGGAAAAGGAAGAAGAGGATGAAAGGGAAGGAGAACATAATTAGGAAGAGCAAGGAAGGGTAGGAGAGGAAGAAAAGGAGGAAGAGGAAGATGAAAAAGAGGAGGAAGAGGAGGGAGACTAAGAGGAAGAATAAGAAGAAGAAGAAGAAAAAAGGGAAAAATAAGTAGTTGAAGAAGAGAGAGTCACAAGAGGAAAAGAAGAAAAATAAGTAGTTGAAAAAGTGAGGGTCACAGAAGGAAAATAGGAACATCAGGAAGAGGGCAAAGAAGAGGAAGGAGGAAAAAGAGAGAAGAAAAACACTTCATCGACGACGGAAAACGAAGGAAAAGAGATGAATTCCTCTCCCTGGTCTTTCCTTTCATCTATCCCTCCTCTCTTTCTCCTTCCTCTATTCCTTCCGGTCTTCCTCTTCCTCTACGGGATTATTCGATAAACCTTAGAATGCAGGCATTTAGCTTAAGCGCATCAGGAGATGGACATGTTAGGTTGTAGCACCGACCGATCCATATGCCATATGGATCGTGCTCGGTGGTCAAAACACAACGGGATGGTTTTTTGGTGATCCGAGAAACTTTGATGCGTTCGAGATTCTCCCATGATCAAATTCCTGACGAGCCCCAGGTGAACTGCGCGGATAAAACAGCGGTGGTCGGAGAAAAACCAAATTTGGTGTCCGGTACCACCCGCGTGCGTTCTAAAAAATGGCATCGTAAACGCGTTTCAGGCACCGTTCCGTTGGCATCCAGATCCGACCCGTTCTGGAAAAGCCACGTAACTTCAATGTAAACCTTTCGTAGATGCGTGGTTTTTTCTATGCACGATGGAGATGTTCCAGGTCCGCTGCAACAAGCCAAGAGCTCTAGTAGAAGGCTTCCCAATCCTTCTACCTATACGTCTCACAGTCCTTCCTCGAGTGAAAAATACGTTGAAAATAAGACTAAAAGTCAGAAAATTAAATGCAGTTGAACTGAAAAGTATCTGCATTGAAATTTGTCTCTGTGCTACGAAAATAATTGAAATTTCAGTCGTCGGTGGTAAACCACAATAATCAATCAAAGAAAGCATATTTTAGAGATCCTGCACAGCTATCCTCCCTAAAATATAAAATTTACATTTGGAAGTCAGCGTTATATGACACGATTAATTATGACCGATTACCAGAAAAAGTGGGGCAACTAAGTAATTTAGAAATCCTAACTTAATTCGCATTGATACTTCGGCATTCATCAACCATCATTTTGACAAATATTTCATTCAAAAAGTTGCTCATCAGGCGGAAAAATAGAATTGGCAATCAAATTTAAATTATTTGCCTCATGCACTCGGTCCTATTGTTAGTGCAGGGTTCCTTGGATATAATGCCCAGGGTTGCCACAGAATTTAGAAAATGAAAATCCCTGACACATTTAAGTAAATTTCCCTGAAAATTGAAAGACAACCAGGTGGTTAAAAATGCATAATTTTAAATGGTTTTCATAGGCAAAACGTATTTTGGTAAACCAATTCTAGAGAAAAAATTAAGGTGATCTAAGAAATTTTGCTTGACCTCCTCGTCATTTTCCCTAACATCTCTAGGAAGAGGAGGAGATAGAATATATATGTAGTGTATAAGAGAGAAGAAGAGATGTAAGGACCGATTTTAGGGTGTCTGATAAAAGGGTTATTATGATAGAATAATTTATGTAATTTTAACTGACTTATTGAAATTCCCTGACATTTCCCGGTATCCCCGATTGTGGCAATCCCGAAAGTTTTTGAATGCGAGAGACTTGAACGAAGTTGAACAAAATAAATCCATCCGCGCATTGGAGTATGTACCACCATTTTGAGATTCATTAGAAATAATCTTATTTGGTGTGCAACTAATTCACTGGCTCTTAATAACTGCCTTATTTCATGGAGACCTTTCAATCTCTTAAGACTTCATGACTCGATATGAACTGTGGCCTTTGATGACGAAGCTACTTTTATTCGAAGACAGTCGTGGAACTTTGCAGCTACCGTAAAATGGCGGCGCTCGGATCGGAACTCGTGCGCAAGTCTCACGCTATTAACTTGCTTTTAACCCTACACCGAAAAACACTTAGCCGTCATCGCCCTCTTCCTTCTCTCTCTCCAAGACTGTCCACCACTTACTCGTCCCGGAAATCGTCCGCGTGGTTCCCGACTTAAATGATTTCTTCGACGTGAAAAATCGCACTTTCTGATTCCCAAGTTTTCAAAAAAGTCTTCTGAAGCACCGATGAAGGTTTTCGTCCAAAAGTTGATGGGTGACGTGTCTGACGAGTCAGAAGTAACGTTCTGACAAAGGACATCCAGTTCTAAAGCTATGAGCATTCGATTGAAATAGGAGCTCAAAATGTGCTGTTCTTCGGTCAAATAATACAACAATTGAACGTCTTTATGCCAAAACGAACTATGTCACATGCAAACTCTATGCACATAGTTCCTTTTAGCATAAATACGTCCAATTCAGTTTTGGATTCCCCCGAACTACTGGATGGCATTTTTTTTTTTTTGGGGGGGGGGGGGATTTTTCCTTTCAGGCTCAAGAGTCCAGCTCACGCACAAACTGTTGACTGGAGCTCTCAAACTGGCACTTAATCTTAAAATTCTCAGCGATTTCCGCACGAAATTCTATGAAAATCTCAAGATCTGATCTGTGATTTGTCTTGAACACATCGGTTTCCTTCCGGAAAAGGCAACAGTCAACATGGTTCATCGATGAGCCTCTTTGAAGCTCCCAGTTGGTGGGTGGGCTGGACGCTTTACACCGGACGCTGGAGAAAAAAGTCCCATGGATTCAGAGTCCAAACTCTTAAAAGTTTGAAAAAAAAAAATACTCTTGATTCAATCGATAGTTTGACAGCAATCGAGAGCCAGGCCTCTTAATTAAAGAGGATTTCCTTTAGACTCAAGCAAAAATCCAATTGAATCAAGAGTATTGTTTCTTGTCAATTTCATTAAGAGTCCAGACTCTGGATCAAGATACTTTTTTTTCCAACGCTGCCGTGCTGAGGAAGAACGCCGTATGAGCCTTCAGGCGTTGCCAAATTTCCTTCGATAAAACACGGATTCCCTGGTAAACTTATGAATATTTTTCTTCCAATTTTTCAGAGAATTTTTCTCGTATTTTCATCTGAAGTTCCTGAAAATTTCAAGGAAAAAAAATCATAACTTTCCTAAAATATAAAAATGTTATCAAAGGAAATTTGGCAACTTTCGAATGCTCATACGGCGTTCTTCCTTAGCAGGACGGATGGTAATGTCTATCATATTCGATCGCGATTTGCCTGTCAACCGAGGGATCAGTAAGTCACTAACGCAGGTGAGAACTCGCTCTCATTTCCGAACATTTTCCACCTCTTTATAGCACCTCGAGACGGCGACTGGAAAATCGGCTGGTTTCAACGCGAAACTTGGTCGCGGTATCAGCTATGTGACCTTAATGGAAACATCAAGGCGTCGCGTGATATTCCGGGCGGCTCGTAAAGTCCGATTTTCGGAGAGGACTCGGGCTCTCGGGCGGAATCCAGGATTAATTGGCCCAATAAAGTTGACGCGGAATGCGCGGAATTCGGAATAAATCGACGGATTCGACGGGAGCTTCCGCAACNGGGGGGGGGGGGGGGACGTCACCGGTCGCGGCTAGGCGAGCTCTTAATTTCGACTCGAAAAAACTCGACAAAAGGTTCCGGCAACGGGCAATGCTGCCGTGCTGAGGAAAAACGCCGTATGACCATTCGAATGTTGCCAAATTAGACGTATTCCCGCCGAATGGAATACTGGAAAAAAAAACACATTGGATCTAGAGTCCAGACTCTGAAAAACATCGACAAGAAAAAATACTCTTGATTCAATCGGATTTAAGCTTAAATCAAGAACCAAGCCTCTTAATTTGATCGGATTTCCTTTTGATTTAAGCTTAAATCTGATTGAATCGAGAGTCTTTTTCCTTGTCAATGTTTTCAAGAGTCTGGACTCTAAATCCAACCTGTTTTTCTTTCCAGTAAACCAGAGAGACAGGTGAGAAATAAGGGGGTGTGCTCTTTAGTTGAGGACCGTAAGAATGCATGGGAAATTATAAAGCGCCAGTGATGTCAGCAGCAACGAAGCCGTCTTTGTTGTTGCTCTTGCTCAGCTTTAACTCATGAGCCCTGTCCACGACGCTCTTTTGCCACTCCCACGGCTCATGAGTGCCGAATTCAGTTGGCACATGGTTCCGTTTTTACAGGATATAAAATCCCGCATTTCTCCGTAGAAAATCACGCCCACTTTGACATTTTTTCTTATGCAGCTTTCTAGAGCACACCCCATCTTTTCCACTCGTCAATAGAGAATTTGCAGGAGTCTGAAATTTGGTGAATTTCGTTTTTAAATGGAGACGACTGAGTGAACTTAACACGAGGATACCATCGGTTCATGAATTGAACAATTATTGGAGAAGATATGACAAAATTATCTAATTTGTTAAAATACACGTGTTTAAACGGGAAATGCCGCCAGATGACGTCACTAGGCGGTGCATTTTCTAACTTTTAAATCTATTTTTATACTATTTCCGATATCAGAAAAAAATTGTAAAAGATGCTGTGAATCCAGCACTTTAAGCACTTTCAGATGAAGCAATAGAAAATTTGTACGCAAATTCTCCATTGTTCCGTTCGGCCGAAGTACGTCCAATTGCCTCTCAGGAAATATTTATTTCTAAAGATAGATATACATATTTTTCCTTAAATTTTCGGATGTTTTAGGTTGACTTGGGAGCGAATTCGTCTGAAAAATTGAAGAAAAAATGTTCAAAATTCCCCTGCGAGTTCATTTTTACAGAGGGAAAGGTGGCAACGCCTCGAGGCTCATACGGCGTTCTTCCTAAGCACGGCAGTATGTGAGTATGGGCAACGGCCGGCTCATTTCTATCTTCACGCACATTAAATTTTTAGATGTTTTAGCTTAAATTGGGAGCGAATTTGTCTGAAATATTGAAGAAAAAATGTTCAAAATTTCCCAGTGAGTTCATTTTTTACAGAGGGGAAGGTGGCAACGCCTCGAGGCTCATACGGCGTTCTTCCTAAGCAAAGCAGTATGGGCAACAGCCGGCTCATTTTCATCTTTCGTCGGCGCGGCGCTCCGCACTCGTAATAAAACACACTTCCCCCGGATCGGATAGGATCGGTTTCCACCGCGTTTCGACGCCCCGAAATCGTCGACGTTGCCGCGGCTTGCGGATTCTCGGGAAACTGGCCCCTCCGATCGCTATTTTGAAAAATAATTTTCATCACACTCCTCGTCGTCTCCCGGAACATGAAAATATCTAGACATGACCATGGGTTAAGATAAATTTGCCTTCGTTTTTAAGATGCCAGTACTTACGGATTTTATTTTTTATTTTTAATATTTTCTTTTGCAAATCTTGAAGGAACTCAATTATAGGTTTAAGAAGGAAGGTAGTATCATTAAAAAATGCATGGTTTAGGATGGTCGGTGACTCACAAATCCACTGAGCTTTTCAGCTGGGAGACTTAAACGAACGAGTAGGAAGAATGTCGCGACTGAGCATAAACTTTTTCAGCAAGAAAACTTAATGTATCGATATTTTAGTCGTTGCTCTGTTCACTTTATGCACCAATAAAACATTTTAGTTTCTTTGATGTGCGACATATCTGTCCTAATTCTGAAGGCGCCGTGCCATCAGGTTTTTAGTTTCATAAAAGTACTGAGAAATTCCCGGCTTCCCCGGAGATTACAGAGCTATTTCTACAAAAACTTCATGGAATGCTTTCATCGAGTCTTCACTCATACAAAATAGCTCTCGTATACTTTCACTGCAAAAATTTTGATAAACTTTGGGGTGCCCCCTGACCACTTCGCGGTCCAACCTCCCGAAGCGCTTCGCGCCTTAAACGTATCCCTATTTATAATTTTCATTATAGATGGAGTTAATTTTTTTCTCTCTTTTTCTAAGAAAAAAAAAAAAATATTTAGCACCACGATACGAGACGATCACTAGATGGTTGATGACAGGTGATCCGATATTTAGGAAATTTCCGACAAAAAACCCATCACCTGTTAATACGGATAAAACTGCGTCATTGGCCCTTTCAGAACATGTTCGGCTAGTTTCCAGAATATGATATTAAGTCTACAAGTATTTAAATTTAGACGAGTTTGCTTATGTCAGAATTTTTGTCGCGTTGATCAAGACAGGACTAATAAGAGAAATGAATATCATGAAAGGTTAGAGACTGCTGCAGACCTTCTTAATTTTATTTTAAATCAGACACTAAAAGAAAGAGTCCACATTTCTTGAAGCCCTGTAATCTTTGCACGATGTAATGTCGGCTTCAATAGATTGCTCGATAGATGGTTTGATGTAAAGGTAATAAAGATAAAGAGAATTACGTAAAGACAGGATTTTTTTTAAAAAAAAATTTTTACGTGATTTTCTGCATCATTCTGTGGGGAAGTATCTTCACAAAAATACATGCGAAAAACGAAAAATGAAGAGTAACAATTTTAATAAAACTAAAGGTCAAATTTGAATTTCTCTCACTGCTACCACCGATTCTTAGTGAAATTTTCAAGAGAAGAAAAGAAAGAGGGATTTTTTTTTAAAGAAAAAAGAAAAAAAAAGAAAAAAAAAACACTTTATTCAGGTTAGACGCACCACATTTGAATTAGGACGTCTCAAAATTGTTGTATAACGCTCAGCTAGGTTCCATCAAGTTAAGAAAAGAAATCTGCACTCTTAACGTACCAAAAAACATTGAGTAACTTTAAACATAAGAATGATTAAAATTTTCTTTATGCAAAATAAATTAATGTGAGAAGAAATATTTTTAAATTATCAATTTACGATTTGTGATTACAGCTAATGTTCCTAGGAAAGCCCCACTTTCAAAAGAAGATATGATTCTAGAATATATGTCGTCTTTATTGATTTCTACCGAATTATTGTAACGTAATTATGTAACGTCTCGTACCTCGAAGACTTAAAGCATTATTCTACTTTTTTTCAATGTACGTCGACAAAGCACTGGCACCACCGCGCATGAAAGTGTTATATCAAGATCATTAGCGTCAGTGACAGACGATTACCTGACGCATATCTTGGCTTTAGGAATAAAAAAATAAAAAAATAGGAATTCCTCCAATCACGCGACACGGTCGGATATTCTAAGAACTACCGAAAATCCACCTTCAGTCCGGGGATGAGGTTTTTTCAGCTCAATCACAAGAGACTGACGCATGCATGTTCCTTATCTCCCGCTCATACTCGATCTTCGATAATCGGAATTCGAGATTCATCCCGAAGCGAATAGGAAATCGGGTATCGATACCTCCAGCGCGCGGAGCTATCCCGTATATGAAGACATATTTATTTTACTTTATGACTCTCGGCGAGTAACTTGTAAATAGTGACAACGGTTTAAGTTATTTACATATTTTAGCCATTATTCGGCGCGTTTTGAGATTATCAAGCGGAGGACGACTTAATATTGAAGCTATATGCGTCGTTAATTCCCCGGGAAAAGTGTCCTCGCGCTATCTTCGACGATGGCTGTTGAATGACGAGTCGTCCCGGGCTAATCCAAATGAAATGCTCTCCCGACAAAACGCGGTAGTCTCTCCATTCTGCCTTCTCTCGATGACGGTTTTCATAGACTAAGTTATCGACTTTTCTCCTCTGCCTGTATCATTCCTTAGGATATAGAGAAAGCATTCCTCCATAATTTCATTCATTTCCCTACATAATGCTTCGTTCCCTCCATTGTTGCTGTCTATGTCTCCAAAGAAATGAAGTTACAACGTATTATATTTTGGAGCTGATAATATTGTATTTTTCATTGAACCATCGGTAGCTCATTGATATATGGTACAGTTTAGACGATTAATTAAGGAAAATTTCTAAGTAATTCCTGCATAAAGGGACAATCTTCTTTTTAGCTGCACAAAAATTGACCCACAGCTAGTAGACTATGTGGGATTTTAATGGTAAACAACTGCAAATCTAACAATTTGAGAGAGGTTCCTTTAGAAAAGCTGTCTCCACACGACTAAAATGCAGTCTCTGAAATGGAAAGATTGGTCGGCGCTCAACTGTCCGCATTTGTTTTCACTTTTATTCTGGAAGTCTCTCTCGGAAACAAATTATTAGTGGGTGACAGCGTGTCACTTCTGTCCTTAGCTGGTAAAACAAATAGTCCGAAAACATGAGTTCAAAAGTGTCAAAATGACGAATACGGCAGTTTCTTGTGACTATCGCCAGTGAATGGTACATTCGAAGTTTCTGAAAGTAGAAAAGAAAGAAGAAAAGGAAACCCATTCAAATTTAAAAATGATGACTTCTGTTTTACGATAATGAACATAAAATAACGCACGTAAAAGAAATTGCAATCAAAATATTGGTAAATTCTGAAGATCGTATTTGTTAAAATGAAACGCAATGTAAAATGCAATATCATAGAGCATACAAAAGAAAACTCGCGGGAGTCAGTAATTCCCTTTTCCCGTGAAAGAGATCAAAAACAAAAGGGACTCTCGGTACGTATAAATTGAATATTGTTCCAGGCGTTTTGACTCTTAAAATTTACGAGTTTCGGGGTTTTCCCCCAACGTATTACTGCTGGTAGTTACTCGCGATCATAAATATTTTATTGCTCAGTGAAAATACTGTTGCAAAATACCTAAAAAAAAATAATAATGAGCTCTATAAATAAACACTCAATTTTCCACGCTCGATGAGTTTTTCTTGGACGCGCGTGCCCATGATTACACGACGCCACTACGCAGTGAAACCTTCTATAGCTTAGGAAGAATCGCATATCTTCAAAGAAAACCCTGTTCGGATTCGCTGTTTCTGCTGAGGACGATCTTCATAATACCGTCGAATGAGAATAAGTCGGGTATGCACTGGAAAAATGGCAACCGCGGAAGTGTCTATCGTGAGAAGGCATTGCTCTGGTCGACAAATTCGTGTAGGTATGAAATTTTTGCGCGTACGTGCCCATATCGAAGGTGAAGCGTGAAGAGCCGAGGAGTATAGGTCAGTCAACCTCCTCACCTGCAGAGCAGCCGCAAAATCGCGGATGTACTCCGCCTTGCTTAGGAAGAACGCCGTATGAACATTCAAGAGTTGCCAAATTCCCCCGGATAAAACATGTATTTTTGGCAAAAGTTATGCATATTTTTTCTTGAAATTTTCAGACGGTCTAGATTGAATTTCAAACAATTGTCTAAAAAAGTTGAGGGAAAATATTCACAATTTCGCCAGTAAATTTGTTTTTATTGAAGGAAATATGACAACACCTGGAGGCTCATACGGTGTTCATCCTTAGCACGGCAGTTCTCTGCACAAACTCAGCTCGGAGCCAGGATAGTTCGATCGAAAATTGGGGGCGTGTTATGTGATAACGTTTGGATTTTTAATCGAAAAAAACAGTAGAAACTATGTCGCACTAATTATCCACACAAATACGTTCATTCAATATTTTAACCGACAACTGATATATTTAAGCCGCTTGAACGTACAGCAAACAAGTGCACATTTTAAGAAATCTCTGAGATATGGAGTACATTTCTCACCAGCAGTCCGATTGTTGAAATTTATGTCGGCACGACAAGAATCAAAAATCGATGTATTACACGGAGCAGATAGGGCTATGTATTGTCTTATCGTGCCGACATAACCAGTTAAAGTTTCAACAATCCGGCTGCAGAGGCTATTCTGTCCTCAAAAATTTCCAGCGTTTAGAAGAGAGAGTAAAATCCGCCCCGTAAGAGTGGGGGTCAACTCCACAGAAAAAGTTTTTTCCCTCCACAAAAAGAGTAGATTCCGCTGTGCATCTCAACATTCTGGTTTCTCTGAAGTGAAATGCAATTCTAATGTAACAGTAAATCTTGAATTAATAATGCCTTGCTAAAAGCGGCAACATGGACTCGATTGGAATCAGGAGTGGGCGGCAGCAGAAATTTTTGATCGATCTGCACGAAAACAATGAGGGACGGGCCCCCAAATACGGAGATACCCGCTCATTAACCTCAAAATATTCGCCGAAATCCAAACAAATAAAAAACAAACAATCGAACATGAAAATAAATAACTAAAACAGCGTTGCCTTCTTTGGGGGCCGCGCTTCTATACTATCTATACTATAAGCTCCGAGACCTCCTAATTTTGCGTAACTGGTGACGCTTAGTTCCAGCCTTCTACCGGGCCAATTTTCATGATTTTTGCGGCTATCGACGGGCAATTGTCTCTAGATTAGCCAACTCTTTTCAGATTTTCAAAATATGAACCAGGTTTTTTTATATTACGTGGTAAAGTTGCGAATTCTCCCATTTAAACAATGTAAATTTATCTATACTATAAGCTCCGAGACCTCCTAATTTTGCGTAACTGGTGACGCTTAGTTCCAGCCTTCTACCGGGCCAATTTTCATGATTTTTGCGGCTATCGACGGGCAATTGTCTCTAGATTAGCCAACTCTTTTCAGATTTTCAAAATATGAACCAGGTTTTTTTATATTACGTGGTAAAGTTGCGAATTCTCCCATTTAAACAATGTAAATTTATACTTTTTGTCATAGTTCGTTTGAGCGTCCTACCGGGCCGATTTCCATGGTTTTTGCGTAAATCGACAGGTAATTGGCCCTAGATGAGCCCGCTTTAATCAGATTTTGGAAAAAGGACCCAGGTTTTTTTAAAATCACGTTATAAAAGTGACTGAGTTTCCAGAATGCTCCGGTACTGCTACCGCTATGCGCGGGAGGATGCGCAGTAGCTGTGTAGCCTGCGCATCAACTCTACACTTATCTACACAAGATTCGCGCATGCGACTTCAAGTCGAGAGGTGGCTGAGTCGTCTAAGACGTCGAATGCGTCCTCT